>JAVQJL010029216.1:0-17694 GCA_036024295.1 Nannoperca obscura
CCCCCCCCCCCCCCCCCCCCCCCCCCCCCCCCCCCCCGCCCCCCCGCGCCGGGCGGGCCGCGGGGCCCCCCCCCCCCCCCCCCCCAAAGGGACGGATCTAGGGGTCATTGCTCCATCCAGTGGGGACAGTAAACCACACTGTGAAAGCTGCACACCCCTTCAGTGCAACAGACATTCCCATGATAAAGAACTGTAGATGTAAACCTTGTTAGACGAGGGAGTCACGTATTCTTGATTATTTACTATCTGCTAGCGTTGGTTAGCCTTTAGCACTCTGTCTGATAGATGACACCACCTGAACCAAGAGGCCCGACTCTGAGCACAGCGCAGGAAGTACAAGGCGAGGAGGAATGTGGCATCCACCCCCCCCCCCCCCAAGGATTTTATTTCCCCCCATTTTGCACGGCGGTCTCACGAACAATCACGACCACATTGAATAGTTTGAAGGTTTTTTTCTTGGTTGACATTTCATTTTACAATACCAGCGCAATGAGAGGCCACACACACACACACACACACACACTTGAGTGGCTGTGTTCAGTGTGTGAGCAACTGGCTGCACACATTCCTGTGAATTCACCTGGAGATTAAAGTATTTATAGCTGCATCTCCACAACATAAACAGGAAAATGAGGCGCAGAGGATCCAAATTAGCATGTGGCGTGTTAAAGTGTGTGTGTGTGTGTGTGTGTTCAGGACCTTTAGTGGGAGACGTTTCCTTTCGTAGGAGTCGTAACTGCATTAGGCCTGAGACTAAACTCTGCTTTAAGGTCGTCTTCCTGCCAACCGGAAAGATAAGAGGAAATCCCAGCGCGCGCACACACACACACACACAAAGACCTGGTGGCCGTCGTCTAATTAGCGCCTGTCATTGTTCTCCCACAGGATCTCTAAATCTGGAAGGAAGACACACACCCTGTCCACCCTCTGTCCTTTAGGACAACACTTGTGTCGCGCTCACAGCAAATTAATACGGTTGTGCACAACAATGAGAGGACTCAGCGTGATGTGAAACAATACCCAACCACCAGTGTGGTCCTGATGTAAGAAAAGAAAATGCTTTCCATGACAAGGAGAAACTCTTTCAAGATGTCAAAATGTTCTTCAAATGCTTTTTCCACAGCGCGGATGAAAAGCACCAATTTTAATGCAATAAAAACCACATGAAACGAGTTGGAAAATACATTTTGTGCTCTATTCATGCAACATTATTCAAATTCACACACTGCTAAAATATCCTATTTCTGTACTGTGTCCCACGCAGTCCCGAGGTCCGCCAGCTGCCACTGACTGACAGTCTGGAGGTACGGCAACAGGTTTACTGCATAGCCAACATAGCTGGGCTGAGCTGCTGTGTGTGTGTGTGTGTGTGTGTGTGTGTGTGTGTGTGTGTGTGTGTGTGTGTGTGGAGAGGCGTTAAGCCACCTGTGGAAACAACAAACAGCGACAGGCACGTGGAGCCATCCCACACCGTCGAGTTTAAATATACATATATAACCCTCTGACATGTTCAGCACAAACGGAGACAAAGAGCAACTTCAGCTGCACTGGTTGCTGTGGATACCAACATGTCTGTCGCTGCACACACCGCCTCCATCCACAAAACATCTGGAATATATATAATATGAAAGGTGTGGTGCTGAAGCGCTACGTCACCACAGCTAGCGACGTGATAAGAAATGCTACGATACTACATGTGACGATGCTGGAAGAGGATACTATAAGGTATGTAGTGATACAATGCAACTTCTAATAAAATATCTACTATAACTTACTTTATGATAAGATAGGAAATGTTACATTACATGCAAAGTATAAGCAAGAGTAAAACTCTATGCACTTTTAAGGTACCTAAACCAAAACATTCCCAGACTCTTGTTTTTGGAGATGAAACACCAGATTATGTTGGAAAATCAAGTATATTTCAAGGCGTATGTTTGAATTAAAGCATATTCTTCCTAACCTTGAAAACATAGCAGATGTTTACAGATCCACATCAATGATCTCAAGGACACTCAAGGCCACATTACCAACAAAAGTGTGAATCACGTGCATTCAAACAGGTAGGAGAGAAAGAACAGGGAGTGCACGGTGTTGGGTATCGAGACCGGACACTGGTGTTAATGTCAGGTGTAACATCACACGGAGAGCCCCCCCCCCCCCCCACCACCACCACCACATTAGCAGACAGGAAGTCTATATTGCCGTCTTCCACTGTCCTCCAGGTCCTCCACTGCATCACAGTTTGCTCGAGGCGCTCACCAGTGGGCACATTCCCGTGTGATTCGTTTTCCCCTTGGAAACGAAGTGGGGCATTAGTGAACCACGCCACTTCTTTCACTCCGCCCAGGATCTGGGCCCGCTCGGTACAATAGGGGTCTTTGTGGAGGAGGAAGTAGAAACCTTTAGTCTGAGGAATGCCAGACATGCGGCTCCAATTCACTGAGCCCAGAAATGTGATCCAACGCAACAATGGCCGCCGACAGAGGAATGGAGAGGGATCAGTGTGAGAGAGAGAGCAGGGAAAAGTCCCACAGTTCAGCTGTGCAGCATTACAGGGGAAACAGCACATGCAACATGCATGTTCCTTTAAAACTCCTCTCTCACTTTCAAAGTGGGTCATCTTTTAACGTGCAGAGTCGGCAGCTCGACAAACTAAAATATAAGGTTTCCCCGGGACACATACCATCAAATGAGCTCCGTGGGGTCCAACATGTGTCTCTGTGGGAGTCCTTGATGTGAAAATGCCTCAGAGTTTCTGTGTTTCACTGATAAGATTTTTATTCAAGCGTTTATTTTCTTCCCTGCCAAAGAAAGTTGGAACAAGCATCTTCTGAAGTAAGAAAAATATTAATGAGCCGTTTCCTGTGTTTCACCTGAGCCTGGGGTGAGTGCTGGAACGATGCGTTGACTGACAGAAAGAGAGAGAACAGCAACTTTAAAGCTGCTCTAATCAACATTTTAATATAAGCAGAGGGTCAGATTACAGATGTGTAATGTGGTGAACACTGTTCACCGTTTCTGTGCACTGTAGCGTCGTTTCCACAGAAAACAGCGGACAAAAGTTAGCGACTAGCTTGTAACCAAGCGAGTGACCCCACAGGAATGCTAACGCTGCTGCGCGTGAAAATAAACGTGTATGTCAGTGTTTTTACAGATTTACAGGTTTCTGCAGGTTTAAAAATCACTCAAAATCTGCAGATTCCAGCTTCTCAAATCTGAGGATTTACGGCTTTCCAGTTGTTTAACCAAATCGTTATGATAATTGATAATGAAGACAGTTGCAGCCCTGCCTCAGATTACACGTGAACGTTTTCAGTTGCTCGGTTCACCACAGGTAAGTGAGACGGGGCCTCGGGCTCGCAGGTGCTGTCTGTTTACCTTCCCCGTCTTCACATCCTCCTGTCTGACTCGCTAACAAACACCTTTGTGGCTCCCTGAGACGTGCGGGCAGACAGCGTAAACCGCTTCCTCTGCTGGTGAATGGAGCGCGACAGCTTCAAAGGCGGTGCGGCTCTCGGCCTCAACGGGCCCCACCCCGAGTGCAGGAAGCACGGCGCGCACAGACATGCAGGGTGGGGGACAAATGGAAGGCAAAACAGCTGGCAGGCATTTACCTTAATGACCCAAATCACTCCCATCACCCTCCCTTTTAAGCACACACACACACACCCCAGGCCGCTCATTAGGCCACTCATCACTGCAGAACAAAGACCACCACAGTGTGTGTAGGTGTGTGTTTGTCTTCAGTCTTTGTCGGAGTGCATGCTGGGGTCACACACACACACACCTCAGGAGATAAGGGATCGATTGGATTGGCCGTGGCCGATGGGTGCCTCTACAAAAGGGACCAGTCAAGCTGAAAGCTGCATCCATCAGTGTGTGTGTGTGTGTGTGTGTGTGTGTGGGGGGGGAGGATTAAAGGGAGGGTCTAGGCTCCATCTCAGACCCACTGATCTAATAGGAGCAGCACCACCCCCACCACCCCTCTGTTTTATGAAGCGGAGAGAAAAAGAAAAAATGGCTCCAGGCGGTCGGCCAACACAGAGCAATAAAACTAAATTCTCACTCTGGCCGGCATTCATTTCTTCACCTCTCCACTTCCCACACACAGAGAAAGAATGTGTAATTTGAGCTCCTTGTTTTGCTTTCTTGTAGTGCGAATTATTAAAACACAGCAAAAAAGGCCAGAAAATCGAACTTAAAGCTGCAGCTCGTGCTCCAGCTGCTGGTGAACGTGCGGAAAGTCACAACTGGTTTCAAAACAAATGTTTCAGCGCTGATCTTTACGTTCGACAAAGTTCCTCAAACGTCGCTCAGGAATTTCAGGCTGGAGACCCGCAACAGCTGGCTGTCGAGTCGTCGCCGCCCCTCACACACACCCAACATACGCCTCACTCACGCCTGGCTGCTGTGCTTTTCACTGCTCGGGCATTGATGGATGGGTAAATGGGTTTGTTTACACACACACACACACACACACACACAGACACACACACACACACAGGGGATGCAGCAGCTGCTTTGGGCCCTGAACACAAAGTCCAACCAACAAGCGATAAAAGCTGGAGAGAATGTGTTGCACAACTAAACTTTCCCCCAAAGAAACGCAATGGGAAAAAATCCAAAATGTGTTCTCCAGATGTGCGGATGTGCGCCATCATTAGTCATCGCCATCTCCACTCACATGTGGACTGTATGTTTCTGCTTGGATAGTGTTATTAATTTATACTGCGTTTTTATTGGCTGTTGTGACAAAGAGTTCCCCCCCGGGGATCAATAAAGTACTTATGTACCTACCTAACACTTTGATGCATGTGTGTGTTGATGCTGAATGTTTCCATGTAGGTAAAAGGTGAAGCACATGTCCTTATAGGAACAGCAGCTCCACACTATGAGAAAGTAGTAACCCAGCAGTGTTTATTAACATGTCAGTATTCAAAATCACCCTTTATACCTCATGATGTACACCTTGTAATGTGCAGTCATGTGAGCTTGTCCACGGGGTAAGCTGCTGTGCTCGGACATGCCCAGACATTTCACCACGACATGATTTTTGACGGCGTGATTACCTGAGGTGTCCCACAAACTGAGCTCGATCCTCTGCGTGTCGATTTCAAAGCTGGCCGTGTAGTTCTCAAACACCGTGGGGACGTAGCTCTGCAGGAAAACACCAATACAAGTGTTTCAACTTTAAGATGAAGCTACAGCTGCAGTTAGCAACCAGTATCATGATGCTACAGTACTGTTAGCACTGTTAGACCTGCGTGACAGTGCACGTCCTTCATCACTGTTAGAGCCTTAACCCCAGGGTCACATCCATCTCCAATATCATATCACGTCAATAACAGCAGGTTCATCAGCATCATGCATGTGCGGGGTTTGCGGTCTCACCTCGGGGAAACAGTCCTTGGCGAACACGTGAAGCAGGGCGGTCTTCCCGCACTGGCTGTCTCCCACCACCACGATCTTACACTTGACACTCTGACTGGGATCCATGCTGGATATCAGAGATAATTTCTGACACGAGCGTCTCTCCTTCATTGATTTCCGCCGGGGATCGATATAAAACAACGAGTCCAGTCGTGTTACGTCGCGGTGACTCCCAGCCTGCCTGCCAGCCTGCCTGCCTGCCTGCGTGTCTGCCTCCCCCGGTGTCTCTGCCTGCTCTGAGCCGGTTCGAGCAGTTTGTCTGTATTTATAGCGTCGTGGGAGCCAATGGCAGCCCTCGTCTCTGCCGCGAGCCTCCACACAGCAGCCCGCCGGGCTCGTGCTCCAAGATGGCGCCCCCGTTTGGACTTCATGCTAACGGCAGCTTTTATATCTAAAAATATAAAACTAATAAGTTTAGCAGACAACATTTAAATAAAATATCGTACATAGGTAGCATTATAATATACAGAAGAGAGTCAATTCTAATTCTTACTTTATTTATTTATATATTTTATTTGCTAACTGTCAATTGGTTGATTAAAAACTAAATAAAAATAAAAGTCTTTCCTAGTCAGATTTTTTGTTGATGTGTTACAATTAATAAAATATACAAATCTGATCAATTTTAAAACATAAGATCTTGTTTCCACAAAAGGAGATCAACGGATAATGGTACTAGCATGTTTGCTAACTGCTAGCTACAGCTAGCATCCAGATGAGTCAGGACAGTAAACAATAATTTATTCATAGACATGTCTTACAAATTGTGACAGAATAAAAGTTTTAATGTTAATTTGATTAGTTTGAGGCCTGAAACCAAGCTAAACCTTATTAAAGTAGCATAATATTCTAAATCTCTGTTCTAAATGTTCCTGAGTAGATACTAGACTATTATTTATGTATAAAGACCTAATTACTCTAAAACCAGGGCCAACAACACCTACAGCAATATACATATGTATATATATATAAATTTATATACCCAAAACCGTTAGCAACGTTTCATGACCAAGGTCTTAAGTCGATTTGTCTTCCCTGTAAATTCACCTGCAATGCTACTGATTCATTTGAAGCACTAAAGTGTTGCACTGTTCACCACTGGGGGGAATAATTAGCTGGGTAATATATTCCTTACATTAAAGATGTCCTTTAAAATGCTTCTGCTGGGCCAGAGCACAATAATGGGCCCGTCGAGGTTCCTGTAACTCGCATGGAGTCAAATTTGGTCCCAAGGTGATGCAGAAAGGCACCTTATTATTATCATTTTTTATGTTTTATGTACATTTCACTTAATTCTTACAGAGAATGAGCCCTCAGGCTGCATATTAGCTGAACATTGAGTCACACGCAAAGAGATTTCTCTTTAAGAGCAACCAATAAACCCAGTGAAGCCCACACCATTATTTTCAGTGAGCAACTTTGGTAGTTTCCAGTGAGGATTCCCTCATTATCTGTGAATAATACATGTACTCATTGTGGCACACACACCCAGAGACAGCACATTAGCTTCCATCCAGAGCCTTATGAGCAGACCCGGAGAAAAACTAAATTTCCCTATGGGCTCGATAATGCACCACATTCACATTGTTCTATCTTTTTTCAGAGTGTGAACAGGCACCCTTCTGGTCCCAAAGCGTACTCTCTAAGCCTTCAGGCTACTTTCCCAACACGGCATCAACGCTCATTTTGCAAAATAAAAAAAAGAAAGAGGGGAAACAGCAGCGTTCTGCATCAGCTCTCCCCTCTGCGACAGAGTGATTGGACTCTCTGTGTTGCTGGCAGCGTTTGTACGGTGAGACAGCTCCACCCTGCAGGCTGTGTGGTGGGAGTCCCGTCTGTCGTGTGGGAGCTCTGCCTCCAGGACGCAACACTGCCAGGAGGGAAAAAGGGGAGAAAGAGGGGGGATTTTACACACTGTAGCTCTGCTATTTGGTGGACATCTCTGTACCTTACGCATTTGACTTCATTCAGATTCTGGCTGAATCTGAAGATTATGGAGATTTTACCTGCATGTGTGGTAAAACAGTCATTTTGTTTCTTTTTGTTTGTGTATGTACCTGTAAAATGAGCTCTTGTATCCTTCCTCTGATCTTTACGTCTAAATAAATCCAGCTTGCTGAGATTGAAGGAGACATAGCAGGCGGAGAGATGGTGAGGTGTTTACACACTGTGCCCCTGTGCCCTTCTCCAGGTCTATTCAGGCTGGCTGCCTGTGTGAAAGCCTGCAGCGTTGCCAAATCTCACTTGGGTGCAGCCACACACTTAGGCCAATTTAATGCCGTGCAGATTGACATCATTCAGGAACATCTTAAAGGTAAATCTCACACATTTATAGATCAGATATAATCAATTTGTACTGTATTTAGGAGAGTTAATCTTTATTTTTGTCATGCATACACCTCCTTTCGGATTTCCTACATTTCCCCTAAATGACATGCAGAAAACCAAAGAGAAGGTGTATAAACATGCCACAGTGTTCCCGGTCAGGTTTGATTATTCTGGTAAAGAACAAGCTAACATGTCTTATATTGCATTTTGGTCTGTTGAGCCTCATGTCAATATACAGAGAGGTGGGTTTTCTGCTCCTCCTACATCAGCTTTCTGTGTGTTTGACTGTTCAAAATGATGGATGCTCTTTTATTTTAGCTAGCTGAAATAAAAACCTAAATGGACCCAGATGGGCGTACATTATAGTCGACATTAAACTGGGTCTTAGTGTTAATGAGCCTGGCACTGGCAGACAATTACAGTTGCCCAAATACTGTACATGCTTCCCAGAATAGAAATGAGGGTACCACCTGTTTCTGGCCACATGGTGCTGTCAACATCCTGTCCAGCTTGTACATTACCCCTGATTCTTCTTACAAACGTCACATATTATCATTATCATTCACCGTCTTTAGCAGCTTTTAACAGGAGGAAATCAAAGCAGCCTCGGGCTGGAAGTTACGGGGGTTAACAGAACATGTAGCTGTGTTTCAGAGATGATCTTGGAGTATCCTTGACTGAAAATCAATAAGCTCAAATACTGTATCTCTCCTTAGGGAACTCCCTTACCACGTGTACCTGCCTACCATCTTGTCCTTGGAAAGTAAGGGATTTCTACTTCCTTTGTGAGTGTACTGTATAAATGTGATGCAAGTCATTGAAGATAAAGACATTTGAGTGCAACAATTAAGGATTTTGGATGCTCAGACTGTACATTTTAATTAATACGCTGTTATTAATAACATTTGAAGAGGATATACTGTCTGATCTTTATTCTGTATTTCCCATAATGCTTTGTTGCACATCTAGGTCAGCACACATTTACCTTGCAGTATCTTTTTAAAGCAGCTCAGTGTTGTTCAACGCGTTGGCACAGCAAATGTTGGGAAATTATTCATACGGAAAATTCCTCAAAGCAGCAATAGTGTAGTTTCCTGAGAAAGACTCACGCTCGGGTGTGTACGGCTTCACTTTCTTTGACATCCAGCACAGTTCTGGTGTGGGTCACACACCCGAGCACGTAACTATTCCTGTGTCTGAAAGCTTCTTGGAGCACATGGTGAGAGAAGGGAGGGTTTGCCATGTTGCTGCAGTGATTTCCAGAAATGTTAGGCAACGACAGGTAGCAGTTTAAACATAAATGATTATAATTCCAAACCGGTCACAAGATGATTAAGTCAGAAATATTAGAATTGGATCAGGTCTGAAGTGGTTTGCCGGCAGTGCTGGAGGTGTGTGACGAGTCTAGGTCACTGGGTCACTATCCCTCTGCGGCCCTGACAGCATGCTGCCCCACAGTTATCTCTGTCGACGTGCATTCAATCAGTGGAGCACTGACATTTACGGCCGGGGATAAACACAGCGTACACTCACTTGCTTCAGTTTGAGAGGGATTTCCTCAAACGGTTAGTCACTGGGACCGGGAAATTAAGGCCAGAGTCAAAACAGTTCAGGGAGAAAGAAACAGCGATGGATGTCTCCTTTTGATCTTTATTCAAAAACAAGTACAAACCCCACAAAAGTAACACAACACGGACGTCTTTGGCTTGTGTGGTGAAGGCTTAGATTAAACCTTCAAAGAACCTCTGTAAAATAAAATACATTTTTTGTTAAACAAGAGATGTCAGACACTTGTTTCAACTGCCCCGGCTCTCAGCTCTCAGCCTTGATCTTTGGCTGACAGCAGCAGGGGGGGGGCGCGGTCTGAAAGTACTCTAGTTTCAGAACAAGGAGGTGTTATTTCTCACCTGCTGAGCTAGTGGATGACCCTAAATGACTCACTGTACTTGTGTGAGCACTTGCCTGTCGCCCTTTAGTATAAAAAAGCTTAGAGAAATTGCCTTTTCTCTCCCTGTGTCCAGAAACCCTCTTAGTTCATTCAGTTCTTTTAATTGTCGGCGTTGACAGAGAAGCATGCAAGAAGGTGATATGAACACATCATGATGATTTGTTTGCGTTTTTTCTGTGTTGAAATCACTGCCCTTTAATCTCCATTTCCAATAACAATGAGTAATACCTTATCCAGGGGAGTACACAGCGTTACCAAATACTGTATGTATGAGTCACCTGCTAACACTCAATGTAACTGCCTCCCAGTGTTTTGGTTCCTACCTGTAACTAGAGTCAAAATCCTAGAGGCGGAACAAATTAACGCTGATCTAGTTTTCCGTACGACATGATTAATCAGCACCCCTGAGCAAAGTGCCAAAATAAAGCCCTCAAGAAAAATATTTATATTTATATTCTTAATAAACACTAACATAGAAAACAAATACGCAGACGAAGTATTCAACAGTAATAAATCATAAGTAACCTACGAGGTATGTTCAAATTTAGTTTGTACATTAAATTAAAGGGCGTTAGCCGTTAGCCGACAATTAGGATACAGGTTACGTACGTAAGTTAGCTTACCCCACTAAGGTAGTATGGATGTTAGCTTATTATGCTACCCATTGCAAAGCTATAGGACAGACATGCGTATTTTGCTTTGTTGTACTATTTTATTTGTGTATTGTTTTTTCTCTTTCTCTTTTATCTGTTACTGGAGGGAGCTACAGTCAACATTACATCAGCTAGCATGCTAGCATGACCGCCATCGTTTAAGAGGTAAACTGCCGACAGGAAAGTCTCACACTACCTGTAAAAGAGTAATTATTATATTCTGGCGTTTCTAGTGCATGAAACAGTGGTGACTGACTGGAACCCCCTAATGAATCTTAATAAGCTTCGACTCTTTGTCCTCCAGCCCCTCTGGCTTACTAGCACATGACATTTTCTTTTAATAAACCATTAGCTTAATATCCTCCACTGGATTTACTGTAGGGCAGGGAGGACACACACACACTCACACACACACACACACACACACACACACACACTCAGTAACGGGAACACACACGTAGAAAGTCTGTCAAGTGTCTCCCGTCAGTCATTAGGTCTGTTCAGGCATGGATACACACACTGATGTAATGAGGCACAGTGAATGTGCTCAGTCTGTGTGAGTGTTTAATAGGTTGAAAGATGAATCATTCCAGGGATGACCTGATTCTGCAGGGAAGTTTGAGCGTGTGTGTGTGTTTGGGTGTTAATGGCGCATGAAATGATGTCTTCATTAGCATCTCCTCAAGATAAACCACATGATGGGACAATAATCATATCTGTCAGTTACATGACAGGAACATAGGATATTTGTGAGTGGAATCATTAAATGACGACAGTGAAAATATGATTAAAACCTTTTGTATCCACTTTTAATTACACCTGAGCCCGACCGGATCCGATTTAAACACGAAAAATGTAAATGTCAGCATGCAATCCTGCCTGTTTCCTGTTACCGTGTCCCAGTTTTAGTGGGATTGTGAATGCACTTAGTTCCTAACTAGTTTTTTTATTCCTTCCAGGAAGCACTAACGTTAGCTAACATCACTGAAATATGAGACCCTGCTTATTAGTGCAACAGCTCCATCAGCTCAATCATGAATTTGCCCATCAGTTAATATCGTTGGAGAACATTTGAGTACATTTTATCTTAGTTTTTCTTATTGCAGAATGCTCTAAATCCCGTTGCGTGCTGAATAATGATCGATGATGAAATGAACAGCTCTGGCTGGTATCCTGCAGTCATGTAGTCTGGGATGCAAACCAGCGCCTGCTGTTATTCCTCACGATCCTCGGAAATGTGCGGCTGCTGTGCGAGGAGGATGTGGTTTTTTTTTATTTAACAACCGTGTGCAGACCCACCACAGTCACTCAGATGAGTCAAATCACATCACAGGGCGATCCAGATCTGAGGCGTGTGTGTGTGTGATGTGTGAGGTGGAGATGAGGGCGACAGCCAGGGAAATAGCCTCCGGTGTCATCCAGCCATTTATCACCGACGACAAACGAGAAGCTCCATATGTGTTGAGATCATCTTAATGTCAGGACGGAGATCTGCCCTCAGAGCTCAAATACACAAAAGGAGAAAGAAAGATTAGCTGATGTGTCAACGTCAGTCTGATTAAAAGCTATCAAATTACAACTGACTGATGTAAATGTTGACTTGATAGGGTTTTAATGTTCTTTCAGGTGACATAATGTGGCCCCTGGCTGCTATATTGGAAGCCATCAGCTGTTAATAATCCTGTTGAGGGGCCCCAGTTTTATCTTATAAAGACAGTTAATTACCTTATTATAATATATGTTAATATACTATTAACATATATTAAAAATATGAATCTCCACAGTGTGTGCAAGCATTCAACATTTTGGGAAATGTCATATTATTATGTGCTTTCTTGTTGATTTCTGGATTCTGAACGCTAAATAAAAAACTAGGGCCAGGAGACTGTTAGCTTAGCTTAGCATAAAGACTGAAAGCAGTGGGAAATGGCTAGCCTGGCTCTGTTCAAAGGTTAAAGGTTAAAAGATCAGGTCACTAACATGTTAAATCCATACAATAAAAAACTAATTGTAAAAATGGCATGTAGTTTAGGTCGAACCCAGCACTTCCAGTCTTCGTGCTAAGCTAAGCTAAGCTAACCATCCCTTGGGTTAGCTGGGTAGTTAGCTCTGCAGAACACAATGCAAAGATAGCACTTCATAACTCAGAAATTACTTTCTTTCAACTGTGTGACCTTTTCTTAACTTGACACGTGTGATTTGAGGAGTTAATCGCAGGAAAGTAACGGCTAGAAATCAGCCTTCTGACACCCTAAACAAGGTCTCCATGTTCTGGCTAAATATAGCTAACAACCAGGCCATCTCTCTGGCCCATATATGTGCTAAGTCTCCAGCAGGCCTATATGAAAGTGGCAGACGTGGCCGCTGGGAGACGGGAGATGTGCTGAGGTATACTGTGCCTTGTTAACTTTGAACTGCCTGACAAGTCACTTCTGTAGACACACTTTAAATTTGGGAATGTTTAATTGTGCACTTCGACAAGGCCACCGCTTTGCTTTTGGTTTCTTTTTGTTTTTTTACAGCAGACGTTTTGTTTGGTGTGAGAGAAGGAAGATCACAGGTGTAAATAATACAAATCAATGATTTCAGTTTCACCGGGACACTTTAACTCTCTGCTGTGAAGTAGGCTTATGTTTTTCAATGGGACTAAATATTTTCCTTATGGTCTTATTTAATGGATTAATTCACAATTATTTTTATTGTTTCGTCCATAATATGTGAGAAAATTGTGAAAATGGCATTAACACTTGCCATCAACAGACTGAATGTCACATTTGAGAAGCTATAAGCAGCAATTATTTGGCAATTTCTCTCATCTTGACCAAAATAGTTGCAGATTCATTCAAAAAAGAAAAGTCACGTCACTAAATTCAAATGCAAATCCTGTTAAGATCAATGCTTTTAAACCTTAGCTTGAGATCAGTTGGTCCACTTGCTGTTTATTGAGGAAACATTGCTAGAAAGCGTCACTGTGGTGTGCCACACAGTCAGAGAGCAGCAGAGTCCCCCCCCCCCTCTGTCAGCACTGTGGTGATGTTCACGCGATCTCCCCTCCCCACCCTCCTACCTACTGGCATGCCTCGGCACTGTGGCCTGGAAATCAGCACCAGACGTGGCGAGGATGCAGCGTGCTAAGCCAAAATCAGAACGCTGCCCAAACCGACGGAGGGGGAATATAGAAATCCTGCAGACAGAAAATGTGAATCTGTGGTTGTTTAATGTCAGAAAACATCCGACACAAATACCCCAGACAGAGACTCAACCAGAGGCATGCTGACCCCCTTACATCGGGGTCTTTCAGGGCTGCTTCCTTATAGAGTAGTTAAAGTAAGAGGTGTGTTGTGGGGTTACGTTAAGCCACTGGGGTGGTGAGGTGGGGAGGTGGGGGGCTTCATACCAACATGTCTTTGATCTACTGAAGTGGCCTGAGGTCTGAGCGGCCTGCTGTGAGTGGAGCTTGTGGGTGGAGGTGTGTGTCTGTGTTCAACACATACAACCACAGTTACACATGAAAACTGTCCAGTGCGTAGCCTCGTATCGGACGCTAATTGTTTTAATGAGATTATGTGTCAGAGGCTGTTGTAGTGCATAAATCACACTTGTGCACACACCTTTGTTGTATTATGAACACTATCACTCTCACTCACCCCATTATACATGAGAGGCAGACTAGTGACCAAGAGCTACATGTTTATAAGAAGAACAAGTGTATGAAATAGTAATTATCTGTGCATGTGTGTGTGGGACAGTATGGCGATATATGTAGCTTAAATTCTCAGTTCCTGATTGGCTCACAGCTTCTGCAAGCTAGCAAACAAGGATGTAAACAATGCACGGTAAACAGCGGCTTGTGGCGTGCTCACGTCTGCATCTGAGAAACACTGAATGTAAACATACCGGTAGCTGTGTTTGTTTACAAGAAAGTTCTTCACTACTTCTTCAAGTTCCACCCGTTTTCTGAACATACTTTCATGCACATTTGGAGTCAGGGTTTGTTTGCGACTCGTGATGTTATGATGCTGGGGATTAGCTGAAGGAGGATTACTAGCTCAGGGCGGGGCACCTTATCTTGCAGAGGTGGTGATGCACACAGAAAGTGCAAACAAAGAGGAACTCCTTGTAAAACAGATGATATCACAGAGCACATGTGACACGTTTGCAAATGCAGCAGAGAGTTGGTTGGTGGTCGAAGGCGTAGCTGAGAGAGGGGGAAATGTCACTTGTCTCTCCCCCCTTTGGGTCTGTCTCCACTTATAAAACTCCAATAAAAGCCAATAATGTTGTGCAGATGTAGACGTTTCACCCGTGAGCGGCCAACATAGAGGCACAGTATGTGGAGAATGCCTTTGATCAAGGCTTTATGGAGGAGTCGGCCGCTTTCATGATTCTGCTGACATTTCCAGGAGCCTTTAAAGACTCGAGTCGGGGCTAATCGAATCAGCGTGCCTTCTGTCTCTCCGAGGTTAGGTAGCATGTATGCGGCCGGCCTCTTAGCAGTTTGGGTTTTTTATGGTTTGGCGATGAGGAGACATTGCGTCTAAGTGGCTTTTCAATTGATTGTCCTCCTGCAAACTCCTTAATGTGAACGAATCCATTCATTCCTGCAGCTTTTATAATGAAATGTTGATTCTTTTATGAATCCTGCATGATGCTACGTGATATGTACAGAGTGCATTGTGTGTGTGTGTGTGTGTGTGTAGCTGTGACCTGGTAGCATGTTGGTTTGCATAATGTGTTTAACATTTCTCTCTGTGCTGGACTTTGATATATCTTTGTCCTTTCTCCGAGTATTAACATTTCACTTAAAGCCAACGTCATTCATCTTCGGCACGCGACTGATTTCAGATGCCGACAGCATACAAATGCACTCATCTCACACACACACACACACCTGCATGTGCAAACACACCCGTGCTGGCACATGCTGTTGGCTCAGTAGGCCGTTGATGCATTCACAACCTTTCCTTGCACGTCGGCGCCTCCCTGTCCTCCATCTGCTCCTTCTCAGTCAGTCTGTCAGATTACAGTGGACAGAGCAAGCGCAATGAATCCACTATATTTGCTGTAATGTGTAAATCTTTCCATTGTCTCTGTTTGGCTTTCACACGTGATAAACTGGCAAACTTCTCCCTTTCTTGGGTCCGACTCGCTGCAGTTCTTTACACCGTGTAATTGAACTCACCACGCTGATTACAGGATCTGAACCTCCTCGGTGTCACAGATTTGATCACCGACCCGGGGGCCCATCATGGTCAGTGCAGCATGTGTAATGGCAGACAGAATACCAGATAGTGCCATTTCTGTGCTGCCTTCAATTTTGAAAATATCCTGGCCATTAAATCGTACAGGTGCTTTCACAGGAATCTGAATTGTGAGACCTATTTCTGGAGCGTTTTCGCCTCCTGGACACGTCACATATACAGTTCAGAGTGAGACAGACTGCCTCAAACAATCCCAGAGACCCACAAATCATCCGATGCCACGTCGTGCCACCTGAGAAATGTGCCTCTCTCGGGCTTCTGGTATCTTTTGTGGGTTAATGGAGCTGAGCGATGAGGGCTGAAATTGAGAAGCTCTCCCACAGGGCAGCATAACCAATCATTTGATATTCTGGACCAGCTGAATGCATTTTGCCGTTTTAAAGCTGGTGCACACATCCACGCCTGAAAATCATCAAACACATGTAAAGGAAACAGTTAAACGATATGTTTGAGTCTCCCTGAAGGAGAAATGTGCATAATAAGGCCATTGTTCTGCCAGTTTCTGCCTCGACTGTGTTTAAATATCCAATTGTAATATAATAGTTCTGTATTCAGGGGGGGGGGGGCCACATGTGGCGTCCTGCGGTGTCGAGGTTTAACAGGCAATCACGTTTCTGCTTCACACCCGGCCAGCTGCGAGCTTCTTCAGAGCGGTCGGAGGAGAGGCCGATAATTACACCGCCGCTTCTGTAGAAAGACGTGTGAGAAGTTATCGCTCACGATAACGTTGTCAGCTGACCTGGGAACAGCTAGCTAACTTCAATAGAGTGTGGTCAGGTTCCAGCCAAGTGTTGGGCAGTAGACACTGGTTGTGTCTGTGTTTAGTATTTGGAGTGAAAAGCTTAAACAGCTCCAGGATGAATGGGATCACTGGGGTGAGGTCCGGCATTTTACACATAAATCATTAGTCACACATGGGCTGCATGTGTTGAATCCAATGGGACTCGGTCTGTTTACATTATGGGTCACATGATGCAGGACCAGTTAAACACCATTCATCTTATGTCCCACACACAAACTGTTTTTTTGGTCTGTTGCCCCCAATTTCTCCTACAAGGCTCCTCCATCACAACACCCCCCCAACACCCATACACCATTTAGGAAGAGCAACTCCTACGCCCCACACACACACACACACACACACACACTTTTGCCTCCCAGGCCGGGTGATGATCTGTAAAGATGATCATTAAGACGCAATTTGTGACTGCAGTGTGCTCACACACACACACACACACACAAACCGCCTGCAGAACACTATTCATCACCAGCAGCCTCATTCCTCGCTGCCTGTCAGCACGACCTCTGGCCTCCCAGACGTCTGAACATGATGGAGGTCTGGTGGTGATGTCAGCTCCGTCCAATCTGTGGACAGACTCTGAGACATTGGATCTCTGGCCACAGACGTGCCACTTTGTAGTCATTTTGCATCTCTATGCAGTCATTTTGCATCTTTTTTGCCGTTTTGCATCTCTTTGTGGTAATTTTGTGTCTCTTTGTAGCCATTTTGCGTCTCTTTGTGGTGGTTTTGTGTCTCTTTGTAGCCATTTTGCGTCTCTTTGTGGTGGTTTTGTGTCTCTTTGTAGCCGTTTTGTGTCTCTTTGTGGTGGTTTTGTGTCTCTTTGTAGCCGTTTTGCGTCTCTTTGTAGCCGTTTTGTGTCTCTTTGTAGTCGTTTTGTGTCTCTTTGTGGTGGTTTGTGTCTCTTTGTGGTGGTTTTGTGTCTCTTTGTAGCCGCTTTGTGTCTCTTTGTGGTGGTTTTGTGTCTCTTTGTAGCCGTGTTGCGTCTCTTTGTGGTGGTTTTGTGTCTCTTTGTAGCCATTTTGTGTCTCTTTGTGGTGGTTTTGGGTCTCTTTGTGGTGGTTTTGTGTCTCTTTGTAGCCGTTTTGTGTCTCTTTGTGGTGGTTTTGTGTCTCTGTAGCCGTTTTGTGTCTCTTTGTAGCCGTGTTGCGTCTCTTTGTGGTGGTTTTGTGTCTCTTTGTGGTGGTTTTGTGTCTCTTTGTAGCCGCTTTGTGTCTCTTTGTGGTGGTTTTGTGTCTCTTTGTAGCCGTGTTGCGTCTCTTTGTGGTGGTT
>JAVQJL010029228.1:0-13819 GCA_036024295.1 Nannoperca obscura
CCCCCCCCCCCCCCCCCCCCCCCCCCCACCCCACAATGACGGAGAAACAACAATAGAGTCCATTTTTTAAATTATTATTTGCATTGCATTTTAATTACATCTTGATTGTCACCTGTCCAATTATGTTTGGTGAATTTCACACACACACACACACACACACACACAAAATGGAAGTCAGTGTAAAGTGCATGAAATATTATGTGTAGTACTTCTTAAGGTAAGCTACTTTCAACACCTCTTAAACTGCCCACAACACATACCGATAACGTAACTCAAGTGTCCTCAGTGGTACATGTGGCCGTGGACAATAGAAACATGTTCACAGCATTCTTGCAGGCGTAGGTTGCCGTTATGTACAGCACGAGGAAAGCACAGAGTAGACCTATTTGTAACTAAAATTAGTATAAATCACAAGCCAAAATGTACACAAGCAAGATCAAGGATTCATCTAATTATATGTATAGTAAATACATTTTAGTTGCAAGAACATGTGTCTAAGGGCCGAGAATAGTAACGAGCGAGGCCGTAAACGTGTCTGCGTCGCTAGCTGGCAGCGCTTGTTTACTCGCTGCTTAGGTTTCGATTTCCAGCGAGCAGGATCTCCACCCGCCCACATCCCCAAAGTTTTGATTCCTTCTGTTTCATTTATCAGACTTACATTGTTTGCCTGAGTCCGCTGCAGGTAGTAGTTCTGATTTCAATTAATTTGGCTTTACTTCCTCAAAAAAATAATTAGGCCTGTATAATTATTCATAAGAGAGATAGTAGCAGGAGAGGACGCGTCCTTAAACAACTACATATAGATCGTGCGTCATTTTGTAAAGAAAAAGTCCAGAGCAAAAAAAAAAGGAAGACTTACCTGTTATGCCAGTACTGTGTTCTGCCCCGTCTTCCTGTTCAGGTAAGACACAATAAAACGCGCTGACGCAGAGATCAGCAGTCGAGTCCCTCCACGCCTTTCACAAACAGCAACACCTTCATCTGACGGGAGCTCAATGTTGCACACTTGAGCAGCATGTGTCCGCCTGCATCTCAGTATGCCCTCAGTATTGGTACATTAGGATTTCAAGTGCTTTTTTTGTTTAAATTAAATTCTATTTTATTGCAAAAATATACACAGTATTGTAACAAGACAAACACTATGCAGTGACAGCAACTTGAAATTGAACGTGCACTCTTGCAGTTACAAAAGTTGAAAAAAAATATATTGAATGTCAAACGCACAATCAATAATTTCACATTAAAAGTGGAGGACAAAGAAAACAGGTAGTGTTTTATTTTAGATTCATATATATTTCTACACATTTGATTTAACAGCAAAATCCTCAGCTCCAATATATCTCCACACCGTTGGAAAATAATAAATATAAGAGTCATTACAGTACAAAGGCACAGCGGCAGGTTAAATCACTGCAGTAAATCCTCCTCAGATGTCTGTTTATACATCTCTAGAATAAAAGTCATTGTCAGTCTGACCCAGCTCCCCATTCATGTAGTGTACAAACATGTCTAAACTTGGCAGTGCAACACCTGAATAGAAGACATGTGAAATGTGCATTTTGTAGTTTCATAATGATAATATGCTCGGATCAACTAGCTTCCCATGCAAAGCTCTAATTACTTATGACTCATGAGTCATAAGTAATTAGAAAAACACTTCTGTGCTTGACAAAAGCGATCTCTGAGAACTGAAAAATACTGAACATCGCTCAGGGCAGACCCCAGTTATCTCATACTTATTAGGGTCAAACATACTTTAAAATAATCCAAAGCATCTTAAATACATTCTCACACCATATTTGGTTGCTTGGTACATGTATCTATAAAATCCCTCCCCACAACCCTTAAAGTCCAGAGAGACCCAAGCTGAATAAAAGATAACATGTTTCTTTTGTGTGTGTCTGGGTCTGTTTGAGCTTCGAGTATGAGCTTCTAGCAGTGAAGTGAACATTTCCAGATCGGTCACAGAAAACAGGAAGTAGTGAGTAGACAGTTTTGGCATGTGCAGGATTTATCACTTAATACTTATCTAATACAGCATAATAATTTTTTAATAAAGTGTTTTTGGTAAGTGTTTAGAGCTGAAATGTGTGACAGTATTAAGAGTTATCATTCCAATACACTGTTTAAATTCATGTTTTGGAATGACTATGATGCTGGTAGATAAAATAACAACAAACTGAGCCCAATGGCGTAATTGTACAGTTGTGTCATGTTCACAGATTTTCACATAAAAATAGCAAAGTATTGTATAAACAGCCAAAGTCAGTGTAAAAGCTTTGTGCTGTGTAATGATTCATACAGTTGTTTTTAAAATGTGGAGTCCATGCATATTATGACTTAATTTGGCCCTTTGTAAGACGGGACAGTTGCTTCTTTCTGTTCCAGTTTATTCTGAGTCTCATAAACAGGCGCTACAGTTGGCAGGTCTATCAAAGGCAAACATTGAGGCATGCTGGGAAAAGTCCTTTGGAAATCCTCTAGAAAAGGAGAGAACAAACACAAGAGTATATGTGCTTATGTGCTTGCCTTAAAATGTGTGTGTGTGTGTGTGTGTGTGTGGTGTGTGTGACTTTTGGTAGATGTGGGTGTGTCTACAGTAGTGCATCCAGGTCCAGTTCTGGCAGAGGCTCTTTCCAATATGAGAAACTACTGTATTCAGGACAGTCCAGAGCAGAGGACGTGCTGCCTTCGAGAGACAGCATGGGGAAGAAATGTTCCACCAACTCACTGAGGTGGCTGTACCTGCAAAACAAACACACACACACACAAAACTGACTCACAATTCCATTAATAAACACAATTCAGATGTGTGAAAGACCAAACGTGTCTCAGTGACAGTCTAGTAAATTGCTTCCCCATTGTCCCCCCCCAAAAAAAATCTAGATTATCATGAAAACAGAACAACCCCATCTTATCTGTCTATCTACCTACCTACCCATCTATTGCTCTCAGCCTGTTCGTCCTCCTTCGGATATGGGCACTGATGTCTTGTTTTGTTACCATTAAGAATCACTATAGTCAGAAGCATTAAAAAGGTGGGGAATCTTGTGTTCTGTTTCACACTTACGAGGACTTGGTGCCTTTGGTCTTCTCCTGGGTGAGCTCTCCTTTTGGGTTGACGGTAAATAACCTGGTGTCAGGCACCCCAACCTGCTTATAGGCATAAGCATCCTGTAAAGTCAAAGGCAGCAAAACAGTACAGTTACACAGACGAGCTTCAGTGTCACCTTAACCTTTGCAGTATCTATGCCAACTACAAGCACTAAATCCATAATCATAAATCATTAGCCAGTGTTTACTTTATATCCACAAGCAAACCCCAGACTTTACTTCTGCATAGCTCACACTTCACTTCTACCTGCTGGAGTATACTACAGGATGTTCAAATTAAAATAATACCAGGTAAAACATTTCTTTGTTTTCTTTTCCTAACAGGCATGATTCTCTTATGATTATGTACAGACCCAGAGGTTAAAATCACTGCCAAATATGCAACTTAGCAGTTGGAAAACCGTGACAGAAAAGTGCTAGACTTGCTGCTGAAGGCTACAGCTGTTTTGAGAGCCAGTCTGCAGTGTTGCTTACGTTAGTCCTGTTGCCGAAGGCCGCATAGAAGGGCTGCCTCTGTGGGTTGAACAGGTCCCTGATGTCACTGAGGCAGGCAATTTTAAAAACCTCCGGCTTCTTCTCAATAACCTCCCTGCACAGGTCGGGACGGACAGTTCATAGTCAAAAGGGATATCGGATCAAGTGTTTGCATACATTTATATATTTCATACAGCATAGTAGCTGAGTATTATAGTTTACTGGGTATCTCTTTGACACAGTTATAGCCTACATTGTTAATTAATAAGTAATCAATGTTCTACAAAGAAAATACAGTGCGTCCTTGTAGGACACTACATATACAGTAGATGGGTAATAGTATTTGTTACCTGTGTAGTGCTGAAAAGAGGCTACTGGGAGCCAACAACACAGGCCCTTTAGGGAGGACAGTGCCTTTGTCATTGACCCACTGAAGGTAGTCCTTAGTGATGGCAGCCATACCTATGGCCCGCGCTGAACAATACAGGAACTTATAACCATTTCTGCAGGGAAAGGAGCAACCACATTTATTTATTATTTATTTAACTAACAAATATTAAAAATAATAAATGGGAATTAGAAAATGTGGAGTTGTCCACTTGTGCTTGTAATAAGTTGACCGGCAGCATTATGCTCCCGAATAGTTTGATCAATACTCTCAAAAACACACACTCAAATAAATCTTTTGTCAATTAATTAATGAACAGTTGAGCTCGTTTTAAAAGCACAGCATGACGTGAAAATGGGGACAAACAGGAAAAACGTCTGCAAGTAGAATGACATAATGAAATCATCGGTAGTGGATAACAAGTTATCTGTGTTTTTATGTTGTGAGTGATGTGTATAAAAGTTGAGTAAAGGAAACAAGGAAAGGAAAAACAACAGATGTAGAGTAGCAAAAACAGTTAAAGACAATGATGTGTGGTGTTCTTTGACTGCTGATAATATTTTGCCAAATGTCATTTCACATACTGGTGTATTTTGTGGTAGAGTTTGGCGATGCCTTTGTGTGTCCAGTCTTTTCCAAACTGAGGTAGAATATGACCCAGAGCATCAGACCTGCAGGAGACAGACAGTGAAGACTACTCATAATTCTGAAACAATGTTCTGTAGTGTATCTTTCATAGTAATCTGGAACTCTGTATGAATTGCTTGGCATCCAGTTGTCTGTTTGATAATCTATACACCATGGCGTGCAAGGAAAACGCAGTTGTTTACTTAGTGATGGTGCCGTCTATGTCCGATATGATGACGCGATCGTCCCAGTTCCACAGGTAGATGGCAGCCTCGCAGCGACAGGTGCCTTGGTATTGTGTGGTCACACTGAACACCACCTTGTTGGCTCCTTCGCGCAGGTTTAAGTGCTCCTGGTTGTGAGGAAGGAGAGAGTTAGCTAGGCGTAAAGTGATACAGTACAATTCTTTATGTGGGTGTATGAATGTGTACATGTGTTTATGTCTTACTATCTGTTTAGAGGTCAGACGGAGTGATTTGCGATACATCTGGCTCATACACTGAGTGGCGCTGAGGGTTTCTGCTGATAGACCGGGGGCGATGGTGGCTTTCTTGCCAAGGCCCGCTGCCTCATCACTCTCGATGTGATCCAATGTGGCTCTGGAGAAACAACACACATCCAATTAACACCATGAATCTATTTATTGACAATGATCAAAAGATATGATTTAGTGATGTCTGCATGAAATTAAGAAAACACTCCACATGCTGATCTGTATCATTGATCTTAAGCTTTCATTTTGTCAAAAGCAGACATTGGGAGTAAAGTACTATATGCGCAAATCTTTGGCACACTCTGGTGGCGCAAAGGCAAACTACATGATTAGAGGTTGAGATGATACACAAATGTATTTTTGCAGCAAACGTTATTATTAATTAATGAGGTGACTTACTTAACTGTGGAAGAAACACTTGCCACTGTCTCCTCTTGCTCGTACTTTGAGTTCTTTTGCTGAAAAACAAGAAGCTCACATTATCAGGTACATTTAAACCGACAGCAATGTCAAGTGGCAGTGGTGTTTTTTTACGAACAGACCGTACAGCGACCAGTTGCTTCTGTCTTAACCCTTCAATCACTTAAATCTCTAACATCCTTATTCGTTGAACAGAGCATAAAAACCAACCCTAGCTAACAAGGCAACGCCTGAAAACTCCTGTTTAACACAAAAGGATGGATTACACAAACGTGTAACATTTCTTGCTGGCACAACATCATAACTCAGTGAATTAGTGTGAACAGGAATTCCTAAGAATGTACCTGGTTATTGTCCATGTCTCTTTTCCTCCAGGAGAACCACCAGCGTCCAGACTTTTTGGGCATCTTGTCCTTCACCAGCCGCTCTATCGTACCCTGTAGGACACGCACACAAAAAAACAGCAATGTTGTATATTAATCTTGTGTTCATATTCACCGATCTTATCTGCCTTATCTGGTGTTAGCTTGTGAATCAAGAACTCAGTGATAAGCTTTATTCATGTTTGTAACTGGACATTAATTCATATTGAGGTCTAGTGACAATAAAATCAATAAAATACCGTGGGTAGATTTTTCTGGAAAGTTGTCATTGACAGGACCATTGGAGCAGCCACTGCCCAGTTATAATAGCTGTAAATTATAAATACATAAACAGTCAAACAACATTTATTGACAAAATGTAATTGCATGAGTAAACAAATCTTACTTGGAGTTGATGCAGATTACAAGGCTCGGATCCTCGATGATTCCTGGATTGTTGGCAAAGTCCTGGTATGTCACAATGTGCTCCATAAACTTTTCTGGATTAAAGGCAAAAAGAACACGACAACTGATTTTACTCCACAGGGAGAAACCTGCCCGTTCCTTCGTGTACCAGCACGCCCTGCAGACACAGAACAACAGGACGGATACCCTCCCACTTACCTTTGGTGATTTGGCTAGTGCCGCCCACTTGTCCGCAGAGGGACATGCTGACATCCATGTTGTAGGAGGTGGAATCTGACAAGTACTCGGTGCCGCTGTCCATGGCCCCGCTGCCCACTGACTGAGGCGACTGGCTCCCTGAGCCTTGCTCTGGCCCCTGCTGAGACGCTCCCTCTGTCTCACTGCAGCGACAACAGACACTTCCCAATTAAAGGGCACCACTTCATAGACCGCACGGCACGGCACAGCACGGAGGTCAATCACTGCCTTTCAATTAATTTATCTGTACTTTTTGTTTGGGTTTTGCATACACAATTAAAAATGAGCCACTCATACTGTATTTAGTGAAGAATACCCATCATGTGTCTTTTTACCTTTTGGGGAAGTAGAGTGCAGCCACCTCAGGGTCCAACGTGGTCAGATCATCTAAGTAAATACCTGTTGGTCCTAGATGGTGATTGCGTTTACCTGCAACAGTAAGACACATGGAGCCAAGCGGTGAAAATTCACATAAACTGACAACTTTACTTACTTACTTTAACTAATGTAAAGTCTAAAATGAGACTTTACCGACACAAATTAAAACCTAACAAGAAAGAAAAGCGCTTAAGTAAGAGCTTAAAAAAAACACTTCACCTTTCTTCTTGTCCAGTTGCTCCACTTTGGAGGACGCCTCAGAAGAGTTTGCTGACCCCTCTGCAGCAGTGCAGCTGGTCTCAGCGTCTCTCCCTTCAGCTTTTGGGGCACTTATGTTGGTCAGTGAGCTTCCTGCTGACCCAGGTCCACTGTCCTCCTCCCCTCCTTCAGCACAGGGATCTAGCCCACTGTCCCCCTCACTGACAGGGGCACTGCTGGTGGAACCCTGTTCAGTTCGCTCCAACAAGGCACCCTGCTGTTGTGGATCTGATAGCTCTGTACTACGTGGACTTGTTGTGAATGTGCAGTCTTCGCTCTCTTTTATGACTTGTTTTTGTGCGTTCTTTGCTTTGGTCACAGCAACTGCACTATTTTTGCTTCTGGGGTTAACTGTATCAGTCACAGTGTTAATATGCTCAACAATGATTGTTCTTTCTTTGCCAGCAAGAGAATCAGTGCAATTAATTAGATTAGCTGAATAAAAAGACGAGTCTCTGTTCTCTTCTTCTCCTAGTGTGGATTCAAGTGCCTGTGCCGAGTCCACATAAGTCTTCCTTGATGACGAAGACTTGGAGAGGTCACTGGGGGTGGAATGGGCAATGTGAGAGTTTTTCTGTAGGTATAAAGTGGTGGTTTGCATAGCGTGGCTATCTAGGTCTAGGGAGTGATTCCTGGGTTGTGGCCTGACCACTGTTACACTGCCCACTCTGCCACAGCTGATCACAGGCTCACAGTCCATGTCTAAGGAGTCTTGTCTCTCAATGGTGCGGAAATGGAAACTGCTGGAAGGGGAGATGCGCTGTAGATCCGCCGGTGTCCTCTCTGATTGACACAGCTGTTGGGGGGAGGGCAGAGAGAGCAATTTGGCGGTAAAAACACATCTGTATCTCTGTGTGTGAGTGCACGTGTTACTTTACCATTGGAAAACCTCCCCAATTCCACTGCATCTGAGGCCCAGAGGACTCTTGGGGTTTAACCAGAAGCTCAGAGTCACTCTTCGGAGAGGATGGTCGGCTGTAGAACACGCAGCTGGGAAGAAGAAAGACAAACAGAAAGATAAAGAGAAAAGTGTAAGGACAGGAGCCACTTCAGTATGACTTTATCTCTGTCAGCTGACACTGTTTCTCAAGCTGAAGCCTCAGTGAGGCTGCTCAACACAAACAAAAAAAGAAATCAATTGCTTGATCGTAAAGATAAACCTTCCTCACCTCTCTGACGGTGACTGCTCTCCATCTGAGTGTGGATGAGTGTCTCTGGTCTGCGTGGCCCCCTGCTCCTCATTTGGCTCCTCAGACAGCGAGTAGTACACTGATTTACTTTAAGACAAGCAAACGGATATTTTTTGACTTTGATGGTGTGAACAATAAACCACACGACAGTCAGTAACATTTGCCACTTAGCTGAAGCTAGTTGGAGTCCTTGAATACGTGGACAAATCAGGCCACCTAAAAGCATCTTACGGCTAATTGGTCATAAAATACATATTAATAACCACTTTCTTACAAGCTGTTCCAAAAAGCATTGGAATTTCAATGGCTGTTTGAAATGATTGTAGATTAAGCTCTTTCCCCTAAAAGCGTCTTAAACAGTCAGTTCATTTACAGTAAACATCCAGTGCTTTATCTGTTTTAATCACTGACCTGAGTTGCAATGATGAGACGTGCTCCTCTTTAGCAGGACTCTCCTGCCCGGCAGCCTGATCGCTTTCTCTCTCCCACTCCTTCTCTTTTTCTCTCTCATCTGATGAGGAGCTGGCCTCTTCCCTCAGGTGAGAATCAGAACGCATGCGCTTGCGACGCCGTTTCTTCCTGCGGGCACCGGACCCAGTGATGGAGGATCCCTCAGCGGCCTCCTCGATCTCCTCTGCGACCTCAAGAGGAATTGGGGAGGTGCACAGATGGGCTGGGACCTGGGCCTGGGGTCAGTTTGCAATGGTGAATTAAAGATGACAGACTTCTCAAAATGCACTGTTGGAATGTTACCAAAGAATAGTGAAAATTTATAAAATGAAGAGCTTAAACTTATGGCCATCAAACGTTGGTCGCCTTACCTCCATGTTTTCATTTTCCTCCACAAAAAAAGCTTCTCCATTGTCACCCAGCTTCATGTGCAGGTCAACTATTTCTCCGTTTATCTCAATGTCCACCTAAAATCACAGTGATGCATGTACGTGTCAAAGAGCGGTAACAGAGAGAGAGAGAGAGAGAGAGAGAGAGAGAGAGAGAACTGTAGTTTAAATAATTAAATGAGACAAACACTAACAATTTTCTCCTTGGAGCGCAGCACACCCATCTTGCCAAAGCGGACGTGAAAGGGGGAGCACTGGAACGATCCATCAGGCTGTTGTACCACAATGACATCGATCCCTCCGGTAAGTGTGGCGGGGTTGAGGCCACGATACAGCTCCTTCACCGTCACAAACACCGTCTCCGCCAGCTGGCCCACAATATTCATGGTTTGGGACTGGAAACAAAAAAACAAGAAGTGAGAACAGTGGAATGAAAAAAGTGTTTTATGTTGTCTGCGGTTTGATCCTCCAGCCTTTTTTCAGCCATGTCAGCAGCACAATTACAATGCCATCCATTTATGGTAAATATAAAGCTAATATAGAATTATAAGTTCTGATTATGGTCATTAATCAACCATGCTACAAAGCAGATGACACTGAATAAATTATATTGAGCATGTGCTACAATAAGTATATGTTCAAATGCTTCTTATAGCACATTTGCCTGTCAGACAAACACTCTGCTATATAATCCACTGTATTGCTAACTGAAGAAAAAGCTTCACATATCACAAGATTTCAGAGTTTCAGGCCAAGTAGCTTCAAACCTTTCCACTAAGGTTAGCTCCAAACAGAAGGGTGTCCCTTGAATAATTGTAAGGGAGGCATTTGTAATGTTTTGGCTAAACCATATTGACCTTTGGAATCAGATCTTGAGATCATGACTAATGGGCTAAAGGTCAACAGGACGCGTATCTAGAGGTTTGTCAGACAACAGAAACAACTGAAGTCATTATCTTGACCCGGAATGATGATTAATGAGAAAAGGTAGATAGACACTGTGCAAAATATGACTTACTTGACAAGACTTGTAAGACAAATGTGAGACCAAAGAAAAGATTGTTAATTAAAAGTTAGTTTGGAAAAAAGGGTGAATACAATTATTCCCATTAGGTATCCTTTTCTCCTCAGCAGGCCAGAACGTGTCCAACAAGTAGCTTTAGTAGGTCAAGAACTCAAACTTTGCCAAAGGCTACTGAAAACATCCCATTTGGCCTAGTTAGGAGTTCTGCATCAACATTTCAGGACGGTGAAAGTAACTCTTGTGGGATTTAGACACAAGTATGTTACCTCAGTTGGCTTTACGAGCCCCTGTGAAACTTACACAGTGCTTCTTTGAAGAAATACTATCATAGTCTATTACCTAGTTATACTATTTTAAATGTAAATGGACCTAAAGTAAATATTGTTATCCTGCAACAAACTGAAGCCACAAACTGGAGGCTAGCGGAGGTAACTTTTACTGTAATATTGGGAATTTCGAATTATATGCTTTAAAATGCTAATCAAATAAAAAAATCTACCTTAGTAAAGCTAGTGTTTTGTTTTTGTTGACACAAACTAATTTGGCCAAACTAATCATGAGAGACAAGATCTGTCAAACTCAACTGAGCTTTAGAGTTTCCAATATCGTCTGAGCAACCCAACCAATTCCCCAATTTAGAAAATGAATTTGATTATCATAATCTACTTTCATGTTTCTGAAGGAAACAGTCTAGGTAAACTTGGGGCGGATTCCAAAAACATACACTGACTCAACGCACGCCTACATAATGAGTCAAACCTGTGTACAGCATCATCTGTCCAAAGTCCACATTACCAATCTCATGTCTTACCCACAGTGAAGGATGCAGATGTCCCCTCCCAACCAGGCTCTGTTCCCTTGACCTCCCTTCTGCCATACGAGACCACTATAAAGTCCTTTTCCAATACAGGGGCTCAGGAACAGCCTCAAGAAACTTTACCTCCATTTCCACTAGAGGAACCCGTCAACTCCATTCCCCATAATCCTCGGATGCCTGTAAAGGCTAGGGCCCCCATATCTGTCTGTAGATACAAGGCTACATTTTGTTAGCTTTGACAGCAGAGACGTAGCTACACACGTACAGTCGATTAATACTGCTAAGCTAGATAGGACTTCACACTTGATCAGTGGCCATCAGAGATGACAGTGCTCTAGTCGTCTCCGGTCTGAGCTAGGACGCATCTATCTATCTGTGAGAGAGTCCTAGTATATTCAGTCACACGTCGATGCTTCCTCCATCTAATGCAATTTCACAAGCACATACACCACCTCCTGTCACACCGAATTCATACTTCCCCACTTGCACTGCACATGACAGCCAGACCAGCAGTTTCTGAAAGGCTTGGACAGGCTATTCATACACGCTTGGCAGGAAAGCGCGCACACACAAACTGAGCTACCACACAGTTTCTGGGCTTGACCACAGCTCTCTGGGCCATCAAAGATGAGGGGACTCTCCAGCAGTCGTGCTCTACCAACACTGGAAATTCCTTCCTAGGCACACTTAACTTGGGAGGAACTCAAGCAAATAACTAGCACATTTGGATGGATATCACTCCCTGTGCTGACTATGGAAGAGGACGTGACAGAAAGGTAGGCCTAAACTGGAAAACAATGTCTAACAAAAAGAGAAGTCATTAATCGATGTGGCTAATCAGCATTAATGTACAGAAAAATAATTTAAAACAACACACTCTGGCAAACATGTAAAATATGAGTGTGTAGGTCATGGCCTTGTGATGTGAATTGCCTTTTTCTGTTCACATTCGTGCTTCTTTATCTGTATTTGATTTATAGTGAGTGATACTTGACTGAAACCGCCAGGTCAGCTGTATTTAGAAAGCGGAAGAAACAAAAGCCTGCAGTAGACAATGGTAGTGAGAGACAACCAAATGGAGGTCAGTAGTAGGATGACAGAAGGGAAAGGTGGGTGGGTGGGTGGGTTAATAACTGATGTACAAGGTTTAAATGTGTTCATCTGTAGCAGCATGATGCTTCTAATCTATCACACATTCCTTTATAGGCCTACTTATCCCTCATGTGTACAATGGCATAATTCCAAGTTTCACTGCTTGCAAACTGTCTTCTCCTCATTGAGGGATTCAAACTGATGATGTTGACACTATGGCAAAAACAGACCAATAGTTTTCATTATGCATCTGTTGATTCGCTTATGAAAGCCCCAAGTGACATTTTCAGTGCCTTAACGCTGTATCAAGTTTCAAAGTGGTTGCTGATTAACTAACTCAACTAATCAATTTCAATGACTTTCAGCACAAGTTGACATACTAGATTTAATCAGTCATTCACACACTATTCCAAATATGCCTTAGATATAGTTTCCCAATGATTAGAGCCAGCCAAGTGTGTGCAGAGAGTAGGATTTTACTGACCATTGCCTCATAGAAGACAAAGTTACACAGAGGTTACCTCACTCTAATGCAGTGTTTTTGGCATATATCTTGGCCGCTGTTGAAAGAACTCTAAAATGCAGGTTACATCAGATTCTATGATTACATAATATCCATCATCATCATTCACTCAGGCATCACTGTGAAAATCAGGCCCCCGGGGTGCAGGGGGATTTATTTGGTAGTCTTGTAAAGAACTGAGTCAAAGAGACCAATTTTCTACTTGATTTTATTAAAACTATTTTAAAGAAAACTTTATTCAGTGTAGTTTATCCGTGTTTTGCATGTAACTAGAGATGCACTACAAACTGAAACAACTTCCGCAACGGTTTTAAGTTCAGTGTCACCGTATGGAGCCACTGAAACTCTGGACACTTAAAACACTAGCTAAAAAACACTTTTGCTCTAAAGTTACCGTTAATTCAGACGCTTTAAAACTAGAGTCACGTCCTATTGAAAAAAGCTAGAGCTGCTTATTCACCGTTCAGAACTCAATTATTAAGGATTAGCTTTATTTGACGCGATTCAGCGTTGAAACATCTTTACGACTCGTATTTAAACGATGTGTAAGTTACAGCACGTAAAGATAATCTTACAAATGGACATAACTCTGCTAGCTTTGATTACCTAAAATCTTATACGACTGCGAGGGACGTTACAGACCGTTTGTTTTTATCTATCTGCGTTAATGTTGACAAAGTGTAGACAGCAACTTACCTTTCGGGTTGCTTTTCAGATTAAGAAAATAACAGCCATCCCGGACGCTTCCTGGTATACTGCGTGTGCGCATGCGCAAAACACAAGCCTGTCATTTCAATAGCCAATGAGTAAACTGGAAAAGAAACAATGACCCGCCCCTAACGTTAATTTGTAAACAAAGCGTTCAACGATGCATAAATTCAATTCAATTTAATGTTTCATTGTAATATAAGATAAGGAGGAGTAAACAGGTATTAATATTATTTTACAATTAGTAAAATATATAAAGATTATATTACAATATTGTAGCTTAAGAAGAAGAAGAAGAACCCACTTTATTGCAGCCATGCAACACCCAACACACATGCAGATCACACACATGCAGCTGCGTCCCACGCTGAATTTATCCTCTGCATTTAATCCATCCAAGTAATCCTTCCTCCTGAGGACAGCCTGGAGCAGTGGTCGACCTTTTTGAG
>JAVQJL010029232.1:0-25884 GCA_036024295.1 Nannoperca obscura
CCCCCCCCCCCCCCCCCCCCCCCCCCCCCCCCCCCCCCCCCCCCCCCCCCCCCCCCCCCCCCCCCCCCCCCCCCTGTTGGAGTCGACCTGCTTTGCAACTGGCTCAGCACGCGGGCGACAGATGGAAGGGAATGCCATGTGCCGAGAGTAGCCGACGCAATCCTTCACAGCTGTCCAATAGGGCGAGGGTGTGCAAAAATAGCAGGGCTGGCCCATGAGAGCTCACGGTGGGTTTGTGGAATGAGGAGTAAACATTCTCATCGCTCACTTCCTGGTGGGGCTCGCTCGGGCATTGTGATCGCGGCTGATTAGACAGGCCTCTGAGCGCTTCCACACAGGCGGACCCCCTGCCCAAGCACTTCAGGTTCTCCACCTTTAAAAGGCACTATCTCTAACTCCTATTTGCTGCCCAGCAGCGTTGCACCAAAAGGCACACCTCCTTGTCGCCCACTGTGAGCTGTTCACTATTAAAGAAAAATCTAACTTGAGTACAGGCGGTAGAGGATATACCAGTAGGCTACCTCTTCAACTGTACAGAAAGAGAGGATTTAGTATCGACATAACTGAACATGAATTAGAGAGAAGGTTCACGTCATTATTTACAATAGCATATCTGCATTTGTAGAGACAGAAATTACATGACGACAATGTCCATGTGTGCGTAATGTCTGACTTTATCCCAAAATACAGGAGCTAATCAATGCAGCCCACTCCATTACTCTGATATATAGAACCATCACATAAACCAGCATTCACCGTAATGGATGGCAAGGCACAACAAGAGTTTCAGATGACAACCAAATGCTTCCTGGATACTAGAATAAACACATCCAACAGGCAAGAATATTAGCAATTTATTTCCACAGCGCACACGGTCAACAGTTTTCATAGGGACTATTTCATTGGCAGAAAGTAGTTCCAATGAAATCACAATGTGTGCTAAAAACTTTACTTTAAACTTTAAACATGACTGCTTGTTCAACACTGTTTCCATTCTTCTGACACTTTTTTGTTGTTTTTTTGTTTGTGTGTGAGTGTGGATTGTTGAATATCATAATATGTATTTGTAACATCTGTAATAGCTAGACGGATCGATAACATTTGTTACTTTTCTTATTATTTCTTAGATTGCATCTACACATCAGTTGTGCATCTGAAGGCAATCCTCTCACACAAACGTCAGCCATCGTGACCTTTAAACCATGCATTTGTCATCCCACTCAAAACATGAAAGAAAAAATGTGAAGCTGTTTTGACGCAGTAAAGTGTTTTTCGTTCTTTTTCCACACAATTCTCTTTTCTTGGCTGTACCCTCTCTGCAATTATCCTGTCTGCCAGCCTAACCCGAACGCACAGGCGCATGCTGACGTGATGTGTAGGTGATACAGTCCTGAAAGGAAGCTGTCAATCCTGCCCCCAGATGACAGCATGCAACGATGCCAAGGGCATGCGATCATTATTAAATTAGAATTGCATTTGTAAGCTTGCTCGTGCACATCATTCAGCAGTGAGACCACCTACCCATGACAGAGAATTATTGTATAAAGACAAATGTTGTGCTCTAATTAAATCAATTAGAAACACAATTTGGAACTCAGGTGATGGAGGTGATGAATCACGTATAAAGCAGGTTTGAAGTCTCTGAAAGTTTATTTTCACAGCATAATAAAATGAATGGAAAGCACAAGAGGCAAAAAACAATAATATATATATATATTCATGATTTGTAGTGCCCTGAGATAACTTTGTTATGATATGGCACTATAAAAATAAAACTGTATTGTTCCTAGTTTTGGTTTAATTTCTCCTGGTTTTAAGAGATCTGCATTTCTCCAAATCCCAGCAACATCTCCTGCATGTCCTCATTGTCCTACATACAGGGACTGTTTGTGCTCCAGATGTATTTGCTGATAGCATTTACCAAGCGCACGTTGCTTTTCATTTTTTCATGGAGTCCTGCTCAATAATCTAACCAGCTCTTGCTGCGTTGATTAAATGATAGACATAATCAATAACACATTTCATGTTTGGACTTGTTATTTTAATGTGCACAGAATTAGAAATGGTTAATTAAGCCACTTAATGAAATTAAATAATAAGCCTGTGTGATGGACTGTTTTCTGTTGGTACATTAATATTTTTTTTATCTTTTAAGCTGTTAGATCTCACTGGTGAATTAAAATTTCTGTATGATATCAGTAACAGGGACACCCCCACGCAGCTCATTATTTCTAATTAGCCCTACCTTTTTGCCACTTGCACATACCACTGCTAGTTTTTCTGCCAGCCTGTCCCATTCTGCTGTTACCTAATGCATCAGAATCCTTTATTGTCATTTTGAAGGGCTGTGAGACTCTGAACCTTAATAAGTAAAAGCAACATTGCATTTCAAGAGACCAGTTATGCCATTTTGGTAAACTAATACTTTTAAAAAGGGCCAAAAGTTTAGAAAAATGCTTGTATGGTCCTTTAAAAATTTAAACTTTCATATATCCAAATACTACGCCGGGAGTGCTCCGGGAAGCCGAGTTTTAAAATAGCCTTCATGTGCTCCTGTGAGGGCTGCACACAATCCAAGCTGTGAGTAGACCATGATAAATTCTGAGCTGAAACCTTAGTGCTAAGAGCAAAGCTCCATCATGGATCACTTCATGGAGCAGAAGGCTGACATTGGATACTCCCCATGGAGAGGACCCTAGACCCTGGGACAGTAGGTTGAGCGGGCTGACGGGGCGCCTCTTTTGAATAAATGCACAGTGGCGGATGGCCGGCAGCAGACGGGACTGTTTAAGGAGGGACTCGTGCAGCGAGGGGCTTGGAAGGCATCCAGAGGCTCTCGCTGAGCAGCTTAATCACAACCACATTTAGAAGTTTAAGATGAAAACAAAACTGGGGAAGCTTGTAAAATTTATGAGGTCTTTGGAAGGTGAGACTGCAACTGTGTGAAGGGTTGTGTGTATGTGTGTGTCCTGTAACTACACTTTACTATCTGCAACATTATCACAAGAAAGTCATTACAGTCATGTCCTATATCCTACACTAGCTGTCATGTTTACAACATATCCAGCCATGACAGAAATGCTGACAGTTTCATTTCAGCATTATTTACTCTACTGTGCATTGATGTGATACCATATACTGGCATGTAGCCCATATTGTCAGCCATGTCTCCTAGAAATTGAATTTATACACTACTTATATGCTTGGCCAAATCCATTTTATAAGATGTAATTGTTGCAGGGATGACAATGTTCTTTCAAGTGAGGGAACATCTATTTATCAGGAGGACGTTTACACCGCAGACCGGATTTACATCTCGAGTCCCGCGGGGGGTTAGGTTCAGGCAACAAAAGCACTTTGGTTAAGGTTAAGGAGCGATGATGGTTTCCTATCCTTAAGGCAAGAGACTATTGAAGAGAAATTCATTTTGGTGGAAAACAAATTTAATACCTGGTCAATTAGCTCAGGGATTCCACCAAGCAATATATTTATAATTAATTAACCAGTTGATTATGTATTAAATTCATAGATGAATCGTGTAGTCCATGAAATGTCAGAATTAAAATGTCACTATTTCCAAAAGCTCAGAATCTTTATATTCCTTATCTTTTCAGACAAACAGTCCAAACCCCAAAGACATACACTTTACTATCACAGAAGACAAAGAAAACCAGCAGATAACATTTGAGAAGCCACAAAATAATTGATTATGTAAATAGTTGATGATTAACTTGCTGCTAATCAACTAAACGACTTGTCGTTTCAGCTCTATGTGGTTTGCTCAGTTTTGACAGTGGCCGGCAACATAAGCAAGCAAACCACCAACTGTCATCATATTTGGATAGGAAAATTGCTTGATTGTGATTGGTTCATTGGTACAGCACATTCGATTTTTCAAGAAGAGCAGAGATTCAACAGCACAGATAGAAATCTCATGTGAAATAACCAAAAGTGTTTAAACCCTCACGCTCACAGTAAGAAGCTGATTGAAAATGTACTACTTGTTTTGAGGGTAGTGCTAGTGGAGGAGCAACAAAGTGGTTCAAGTAATTAAAATCTGCCCTCTTTGAAATTGGAAATTTGTCCTGATGGTGGGATTACAAGAAAGTCTTGACTAAAGACTTCAGCAGACCATTACTATTAACGGAACAGTTAATGGAAATCTGGCCATGAGTTCTCAAGATACCTTTACGAAGGCATCTGGCTTTGGATCAAAGAGTTGCATAGACAGACGGCTGACAGGCCGATCACAATCACCATCTTTAAAGACCCACCAGTAAAGGGCCAAATTGGCCTTTAGCAACAGCCATATAAATAATGGCTTTCTATTATTTCCAGAAGAAAGTCACCTTGGATTTTTTGACTCTTTGTTTAACACATAGTTTTCCCCCAGGGGCTTGTATACTGATGTAGTAAAAGTACTCAGATAACTCACCTATTGAAGAAGACATGAGAAGTCACCAAGTGATCCGAAAGAGAGAAAGAAAAAAAAAAAGAATTAGTTACATCTAAACAACTTTCAAACAGTACATACAGGGCACAAAGTCACACATGAAAAGACTTCCAGATGCAAGGTGAATGAAACCAAGAAGCCTAGAAGCCTTTGATCAGCAGTGCTTCACAAACACGGGATAATTTCCTGAAGAGAGAGAAAGAGAGAGAGAAAATGCATTGCTATTTTTAGCTGACCTTTAAATAAAGTCAAAGTTTGAGAGTGAACTGCAGCTCTCTGGTCCTCATTCTTAACCAATTTTTACCTCGTAGAAGGTTGGTCGTGTTTTTGCATTAATGATAACGACAAAGCAGCAAGGACATGGGAGAGTAAGGCCTTGTTGAAATTATGATAGTGCACCCTTTTGGAGCTAACTTTGAAGGGTGTGATATCAGACCTGTGGTGTTTTTCCAACTGTTAAATCCCCGCAGCTCGACGTTGTATTGTTTGCTTGTTTAATTTGAGTCAGCTTAAAGGATTAACACTGTCTCAGGTTACATCACAACCTTCTACTACTGAGGTCGCACTATAATCAGGGCTTCATTCGGGGCATTAAAAACACATATTTGCTCCATCCCTTCTCTCTTGGTTAGGGTTCAGTGTTTCTCAGCTGCTAACTGTAGCATTGCACAAATTAGTTTGAAGGGGTTTACAAGACTACATCTTATTTTGACACTACTCTTTTTATACTTGCACACATACCATAAACAGACCACAAAAGAGCAAGCTGGAAAAAAATGCTTTTTCCCCACATTCCCGGCATGCAATCAACCAGCCACAGTTCTTTTTATTAGCAAAATACTGTATGTCTATACTGGGAACAAAATATGTTCGGTTGGTCAATAGATGTCCCACCTTTCACACCATTTTCTTCATTTGAAATCCCAATAAAACACATCCTCATTCATGCTTTTTAATAGCCCACAAATCGTGTCAATTTTGCACAAGTGAAAAGGCTGTGGAAAGAGAATGCCATGGTCAACTTATTAATCTACCTTAAGAAAAGCCCCTCCACCCTCTCACTTTCTTAAAGTGGTAATCATCTCAGCCCTCTCGAGCGCTCAAGAAAAGGGGGGTGGCAAAGGGCATATGAGAGAGAGGAAAAGTAACTTTGAAGCGATAGGAGTGTAAGCAAAAGGCTGAAAAGGTCACTGACATTCAAAGTGAAATGTCTAAGTGAGAGTCCACCCACAGTTCTGATTGCACATTGGCAGCATCACTTAGCAGAATCCTGAAAGTAGCATTTAGAGATAACATTTATCAGCAATTTGACCTGCAGCCACTCTTAACACCCCTAAATGATATTCTTGAAAGACAGTTTTAACCGAAACAAAGACTGGCAACATCAATTATCTGACATTTCCTTAGATAAAAGTCATAATGTAGTAAATGAGGTTTGGCAGAATCAGCAGCATAAATGTCCCTGTTTAGAAATGCGAGCACCTCCAAGTCTCATACATACAAGCTTTGCTCACACTAAAGTGCACAACTGTACAACAATGTGCCATAAACTCCAAAAAGGTTGTGGGTATTCTATATTTTTGTTATTGTCAACAAAACCCATGAGAAGACAGAGTTATGTTCCACAACATAAATGTACAGAACTCAGGGAGGAGAGTGATCTCTGCTGTTTGAGCAATCTGAGATTGAGTGTCAGGCTCCATTAGTCTATACTTTCACAGCTGGCAAAGTAATGTGTGGACTGCCTGCTGGTGCAAATAAATAAATCGGTGAATGTATTTGGAATATGTCCAGCCCTTTTCTGCAAAAGTGTTGTAAATGGTCAGTGTGCAATCTAAAAATGTGTTGTACATGTCTAAGAAGCCAAAATTAATTGGTACTGTTAGTTTCCACTTAGATCATTGATTGTAAACATTCATTTATTCATTCCACATATTCTGCTAAACTTAAGACCATACTGTACAAATGTCCTCTTTATGTCATCTTAAATACAGGGAAACAATTGTGCATCTTTTCTTTAAGTAACTGAAGTCTTTTGTTGAAGTGAATGAGTCCTCCCCCAGTATGAACTGCTTTGGCTTTACACATTCAGCATTTCCTCGCAACCACTTAACACAGTCAATAGGCAGCTTGAGCAATTGAGTTCCAGCTCCCTGATGTTAAAGTTTTTCAGGTTTTATTCTATACTCCAAGACAGTGCCCCTGCCAAACCTATAATTCTAGGTGACCTGGTGGTGTTAACCCACCAAGTGGCAGGCTCAGGTCTGTGCTCACTGAATGCCACTGAGGGATTTCAGGTGATATAAGACACCAGGTGGTAGATATTGGAGGCTCTTATCTCTGGGACAATACAATCTGACAACAAAACAAGAATTAACATGGTTTTGTCACATTTGACTGGGCTCTATTTGCACTCATTTTGCCGATGACACTTGCTAACAAAAATGACAGTCGGCAATGTCGTTTGACACAGTGGACGTGATGCACGAGACAAAAGATGATGCATGCATTTCATGTCTGTATATCTTTATTATAACGAAATGCACACATCATCTTTTGTCTTGTGCATCACGTCCAGTGCATGTATGGTTTGTTTCCTCCGGCTCTGGCATCGTCTTGCATTGAGTACGCAATTAGAATCCTGTATGAGAAAGCAGTACTCCACCATTAACAATGTAAACGATTATACACAGGTAAAAACAGGATGCAAGTACATTAAATGGCTATTGCTGAGGGGAAAATTGTCCATAAATAGTATCAAATATTGTGTTTCATATGATCTAAATCGTATATGGATTATAAATTTAACAACGAAATAACCTGCCATTTAAACAGTGAGAAAGCACCAGACATGGTTTCTAGGAGAACAATGATGTAGCTGCAAAGCAACTCTCTCATATTCTCTCACACATTTTTTAGAAATTAAAATTCAAAAAGATTCCTTGTTCGATTTGTTATACAATTATCTGTCACTGCATCCATGTTTGTCCATGTGAGTGACTTTCTGTAAATGTTGCCATTAGTAAGAACAGATTTATGAGGCTGGTTGTACTCTATTCATCTGTTATGCCAGTTCATCAATCAGAGCTGATAAGGTTTTCAGCTAGTTGCTTTTGCCAATGTAAAAGGTTAGCTGCTGCCAGCTCTTGTCATAAGCATCAAGTGAGTGTTTACAGCAAATGGTCATGAGTCAGCTCTGCACGCCTTAGTTGGAATTTAACAGCAGGTAAATCAAAAGCTTTGGAACAGATTCTTCAGTTAAACGGCTGCTGCTTCTTCAACAAAAAAAAAAAAGACCCTTTGGCTGTCTGCTTGGGAATTGAAAGAGTCTCCACCATGCCTGCTCCACACAGCTCCAACTAACAGTGCAGTGGCGTCCAAGCATACTGCTCAAAACAAGCACAACAGAGCAGAGTGTGCCAGTGGCAGGGCACACAGGCACAGATAACAGGATTAAGCACTGGCTAAGAAGTATTAAGACCACAAACTTTTTTCGGACTCTTCCAACAAAGCCACTGACTTAGTACCAAACTGCTCCAAGTCAAGGTCTTACTAGACACGGACCACTAAATAACCTCACTGTTCTAACCATGACGTACATGCCATGAATGCATCATGTATCTGAGCCTCAACAAATATGCAAGTACTCTGCACAGAAACACCAATGCAAAAAAACATATCCTGTCTTTCAACACTAACTGGTTGAAATATGGCACCTCTGCTGTTTAAGTAGTCTTACTAATTCCACCTCTTCCGACTATCTCAAGCTGCCTGTCAGAGCTACAGTCGGCCGCTTCCTCTGCACAGGAGAGCAAAGGTGAGTCTATTCAACACATTTTCCATTGATCTGGGACGTGCTGTTTGTTAATAGGTCTGCATGTCTCTGATTTGCGCATTAAATTCCAACCATAATTGAGATGTTTATTAATACCAGCTGTAAATACAAAGTCTGATCAGATGACATCTAAAAATTGTACCAAATGCAGAACGCATGTAAATGTCAGGTGCACAAGGCATCCCAGTGTAGACTCTAATGAACATGCAGTAGTGTGCTGGATCTTTTCTCTTCTCTTAAGTTTGCTTTTTTGATCAGAGGAGCACTTGTTTCAGCTGCATGCTGTTGTAAGATGGATCCATTTTCACCTAGAAATACAGGATGTGTCGTTTGGTACATGTCATGCTTGTCCTGGTACAAAGCACAGGCCACTGCAGTCCTGAATCCAGGTAGTGCGCACTGCTAACCCAAAAGCATCGGTTTGCCACGAGAACTAGTGCCTAAACAATGTTCTCCACCATACCAGTACAACTGGTGATTATGTGCAGGGCCAGCAAGTCACCATTCAACCTGTACTCACTGGTCTACAGGGGCATTGGAAGGACATGGTAGGGCCCTAGGACACTATTCAGCCTAAATGGTGGGACATGGAAATCAATAGGACATCAGACAAAAGTCACATCAGTCTCTAGATAATAACAGGCGAAACTGAGTAAGTAAGCAAGCAGCCATAAGTGAGGTTGCTTTGTGTCCAATGTCGGATTCAAAATGCAGTCTGAAAAAGAAACCTGTAACTCTGACAGCTGAGAGTTGTCTGCTGGGAGGGAGAAAAAAGACCTTATGAAAGAAGTGCTAAGCAGACATCACATTGGCTATCATTAAATATTGATATGTCTCAATAGTAAACCGACAAATTTAAATGCTGTTTATTAAGTAGCTTCAGTTAGAGGAGCATGCCAGAGCTTTACACAAACCCCCTGCTACTTCCTGTTACACTCCATTTACTTGTCAGTGTGCCTTGGTGCTCCCATTTACTGTATGCATGCTCCACTGCTATTTGCAATTTATGGCATAGTCCGAAACAAGGTTATTTGTAGCGGTTATTGTTGGCCCAATACTCAACACATGGGTAAATCTTCAAAACAAATATCACGCTAATGCTACTGCCACTACTACGAGTCCTACTTGCTGTGCAGGTTATACACAACTGTCATGCAATTGCAGTGCACTGTGTGAAACTACACAGAAAGACATCAAATTAATTAGTTCATCATATCTCTTTCATTAATGTTTCACATTCAATCAAATCTAACGATCAGTTTTTGTGCAGGGAGGAACATTTTCAACATCCAAATTATAGATGTAATTATCAAAACAGTTGCGTACACAGTCAATCAACTTTTCCTCTGAGCTTGCTGCTATAACTCGGCGGGGGGGTGGGGGGTGGGGGGGGGGGTACAGGAGAGTCTGGCTAACAACCATGCCGAGCTGTGTTCAAACAACAAGCCAGGTCAGATGTTTTGAGGAAATTAGTCCTTTTTTTTTATTAACAAAAGCACAAATACTCAACCAATGATCACATAGCTCACCCAGCTTAAAAACTCAAATACTGCATCCTCACTGGATCATTCTTTAATACTCCATGTTGACACATTAGTATGTGGTGAAAAGTATACAACTAGAGTTATCCAAAAGGTATAGTTTATTGGCCTGTAGTTGCATTCATTTAAAAAAACAAAATAAAAAACAATAAAAGACTAATTCAATCTAGTTTATTTTGGAGCATTAGCAACAAAAAGAATTGAAATAACAGAACATTATTTTATGTCCTACCTCTTCTTTTTGTTAACCTTTGCATGTACTGTTCTGTCGAGGTCTGGTTTACATTTCACAGCATTCTCCATCAGATTTCCATATGAAGCATTTTAGTGTGGCTTTAATGTGAACTCCAAACTTCACAATAAAGCGAGATAAAAAGGCAGGTAACATTTCATTCTACATGTCTGCACATTTCATGGTAAGAAGTTTACCCCAAACTCTATGAGAAATAACCCCAACATTACCATCATTATATTCTGCTATTACTAAAAAAGAAGGTAATACAAAGCTGGTAAGTTCTTTAATACACATCTGTTTCCTGGTAAGTAGATGATAATCAGCAAGTATTAAAAAAATGGGCACACATTGGTAAGAGTTTCTAATCTGCTATTACAGTTGAACAATAATCTATCCCACTATAGTTTGACAGGGCAAAGGTAAATGACACAATGTTTCTTGAGTCAAGTTAAAACAGTTCAAAGAATATCAGAAATAATTGATGGCTGCAATCTTGACATCCACAGTACAAGCATCTCAGTTTTCAAGACCACAAAAGTGTCTAAAAGGCAGTAAAGTATTCAGAAACATAGATACTCAAGCTCTTACAGGTTTGGGCCTCTGGTGTGTGCTGCTGGTGGCAGAACTGAAATGGTGCACACACTGAACACAGTTCAAAACACAGAACAATTCCTAATCGGACATCACAGATTTCAGCAGACATAAGACAGATATCCCAATTTTGGTCCAATGACCTTTTGAGCTAACAAACCTGGTATGTGCTGCTCTTTGGGAGAAGGGGATATACAATGCATTTCATGTGTGTTTGCACGGTTAAATCACTTTCCAAACTCCCAACCTTAAGCCCTCCTGGGGATTATGGAAAATGCAATTATTTTTTATCAATATGACAGCATAATCAACTCATACCTAGGCAATCTCATTATTCCCCGGACTGCCAGATGCCTAATCGGAACCTCTATTATCTCTACCTCTGTCTTTTGTCCTCTATGCCAGCGAATTCAATTGTAACATCATTAGTTGCTTTTATAGGGGCAATGACCCTTGCGTATTCCGATAAATGATCTGAAGATCCTACGGGTGAGCTTATCTTTTACATTAGGACATGCACCACAAAAAGGTCTAGATACAGATTCAGATAGGATGGTTCTCAGAAATGTATTCATTCATCATGTTGGTGAGGAAGGTTAAAATTTTTATTGTAGTCAATGTAGTTTCTAAAACAAAAAAGAAATTACTTATTCTATCATGCTTCAGTTGAAAGTGTGGAAGACACGCGAAATCTGAAAAGATCTACAGTTATTTTATTTTCCATTACTGTTCCTGTCTATAGAAGAGATAGTGTGTGTTTGTGTTATACCACACCGAGAACAGCCCATGTCCCTCCTGCAATGGGAAGTGCTGATGACTGAGAATTGCCACTGGGCCATCATTTCTGCAGTAAGCCTTCCAGTCCTGATATGACTGAATCAGGGGAGAAATGCGGTGTATTGGAAGCAATAAACAATGAAACTGTTGCACAGTGGAAACAGAAATCTGCTAAAATATTCAGCACCACAGGAATTAAAGTGAAGAGAATACATTTCACTGTGTACTCGTACAAACTGAGAGAGCGTCACGTGTCCAACACTATGAATTACGACTTGAATTCCCATGGAACTGACAAGTAATTTAAAGATGTGACTTCTGGAAACTTGTGAGGGAAGGAAACACTTGAAGAATATTTTTAGGTGCTATTTGAGTGGCTCACCAAAATAAAGTCTATATATGCGAAAACCTTATTTTATGGTATGGTAAGACACAAAGTACAAACATTGTGTTTGTGTTAAATAATAGGAAAAGAGTAAAACAAAGTTCTAAAAAGTAACATTCTCCAGCAGTGTTCACAAATATTGAGGTAGCCGTACAGAGCACAGGATGTTTTCAATGTTAGCCGACACCCTTCAAATCTGCTGTGTAAAATGGCTTTATTGTGTAAGTTACAGGATGTTCAGGAAATGAACAAGGTTGGAAAATAAACAGCACTGGTTTCAGATGCGGTGAATATTTACAGGTCAAAAAGACACCAATGTTTGTTCCTGTTTGATTAAACTGGCCACAAACTCCGGAGACTTTCACATGAGAGCTAAAGACAACGCAGGCTAAATAGAGAGGCCTGCATGCAACCTCAACAGTAAAACAAAGCAAAAAGAAATGCTCTTTGTCAATGCCACCTTCACAATCACTCTAGGTTACTCTGACCCTTCCCACTCAAAGAAACATATCCCTGTGGGGGCACGACAGGAAATAGTTGTGATTCTCATCAGTAACCTGTCAGGAAGCAGTGAGTGATGGCTTTGAATGCTCGATTTAATATCATTTCCAATACACCTGTCACATTAAATGGCATGTTGCTCTAAAAGGCTGCTTTCAGTGTGACAAACACCTTGCTACCACTTCTGGAGCTGGAAATGTAAACAATGATAATTTCAGAGCTGCACTGATGGAAAAATACAATGAGACAGGACGCAGACTTAATCCCAGTGGTATCACAGAATCCCAACAAGGTACTTCTCTGTTAGCTATTATTCCCTTGTGCCTTCCAGCATAAGTAGTGTCCATTTAAAAACATGCTCACTGTTTGTGGAAGTTGTATTTAAAAAGGAAGCATTCACACATGAATTGAGAAGGTTCAGTTCAGTCGGTTTAGGCTGGTGTGAATTCTGTCATTTGAATTCGGGCACGTATGAAATACTGTTGCTATACAATGTATGCAATTTGTTCGCTGATGGTGGGAACTCAAGGAAGAGATCTCCTAAGTTCTGTCTTCCACCTTGCAGGTATTTAAGTTGCTCCTCATTAAAGAAACTGAGTAAAATGTAGACACCACACATCAACACTCTATCCATGAGATTACGATACAAGATGCATGTTTCTACCAACTTTTTTACTACAGGAGTGAAAAAGACCTGAGAGACCTGGCAAATCGTGTAAGTAAACAATAACCAACACCGAATTTCTGATAAACTTTAACAGGAACACATTTGACAGATCTTTTCCAAATGAAATTAATATTGAATTGCTTGTGTGTGGCCTTTGTCTCTTGGAAACACTGTTGTAGGTAAATTTTACTAGCCTCCATACCACTTATTGACAGAAAGATTGGCTGCCATAATCCATTCATCTTCCTACGTTGCCTTAAGCCTCTCGCAATCTCTCTATCCATCTGGTACACAACAACGCTTTGGGTCCCTGGGCTTATCATGGCTAAACTATCTCATGCCTTCTACCTCATACGTAGACTTAATCACAACCTTGCTTTCTTCCTTTCCAGCTGGCTGGTAAACAGATAGAGCCTCCTGCCAGTCTGCAAAGCTTTGACAGCTAATGCAACCCTCACAAAACTCAGCAAAGATGCATATTGGCAATGAACAGAGAGAGGCATCAAAAAATACACCTGCCTGTGCCGGATACAGCATTGTGACTCGGCAAGGCTGAATCCACCTACATACAATCCCTTTCTCTTTTTTCATACACAGTACATAAGCAATTTTCTGTTAATTTGTCATTGGTAGCAGTCAAACTTAGTAATTATCGCTAGCTCTTAGCAGTCTCCTCATGGCAAAAAGTGGGCTACATTAGAAAAGCAGCATAATGTGGCACTTGTGATGAGGCCCTGTCGTCCTTTTGTCTCAATTGCTTACAGATGTTCCTCGCCTCAGATCCCACAATCCAACATACTGTAAATAAAAGGGCTGGCTGGACACGAACCACTAAATCTGAAACATACTACTGGATTGTCAATAGAGCCTGAAGGCCTGAGGCAGGTGGTTCCAAAGAAAACACGCACCATTTGATTTAACATTTGCAATGAGCTATCAAAGTCTGCGGCTTAGAAGCCACTTGGTGCTGCTGAAATGTGTTTGCAGTATTGGCAGGATGATGTATTAGAGCAGAAGTCAATTAATGACCAGCAGGTGATAAATGAACTCAATGTTCAATCTGTTATTCGGTTACAGTATATTCCATTGCGTCTTGTTTGTGATGTCATGCATCAAAGCTCAAAGTAACTTCTGGTTTTTCTAATCATGGTCTGAGCTTGCCTCACTTTCAGTAATAATATAAAAGAAAATGAGACCCAGACTCACTTCTGCTTCAGTGAAACTTCCCCAAGTTACTGTAGCACATAGCCTCAAACATCCTCATATATAGGAGTTTAGCCATTGTGACTGGCTGTCCAGGGCTTCTTCTTTTTAAATCTTACATCAGGACACAGATCTTTAATTATAAAAGATGCAACAGTGCCAGCTGATGTGAAGATAAAGAGCATGGTGAACTATTGGGAACAGTGATTAAACAATACCTTTACATTGGAATGTTCATTTTGGAAACATGTAGCTTAAAGATAATGATATTCATCTTTAGCTTTAATTCACATATTAGAACATGAACATATCTTGCCCTATGAATTTCTGTAGTTTCTGAAATTTCCAGTATCAATACCAACAAGTGAGTATTACGACTTGACTCAGCTCCACAGCACTGTTCACTAAACAATAATAGAAGTAGGGCATGCCTGACAGTTCTTTGGCTCTAGCTCGAAGCCCTACTAAAACGAAACAATTAATGGACAATTAATGAGCTAAATTGACCCTTTTTAAGTGACAAAAGGTAATAGAGCTTTTCACAAGGCCGGACAAATGCAGCCCATCCACTGAGAAAAGTGAAGCAGAGTAAGTGAGAATAAGTATAAATAAAACTTCTTCTAGTGACTGCTTTTACTTATACCAAGTCATTTTGGAATCACCCCTGTTTTTGTTTCTGTTGTGTTGACATGCTCATTAATAACGAAATCCACCACTACCACAATGAAGAAACTGCCAGCCTTGTGGTTTACATTGTCTTTAGAAGCTTCCAAAAACCTTGACATTTTGCTTGTGTTATGGTTTTTTGAGATCGTTAAGACTAAGAAATAAGAATAAACAACCAAAGATTTCCTCAGACTTTTTAAAATTACCTGAAAACAGTTGCAGGCAGATGCATTAATGAAACAATTTGACACCACAGAAAAAGGCTGAGACAAGGCAGGAAAAAATAAAGTCAGACTTATTTTTTACTGTTGTGCTGATAAAAGAATATATATAAACTGAAAAATTCCCAGCATTGGGGGGAATTTCCACAACCTTAACCTTCCCTGGAAACACTGTTGTCATAAAAGTCACTATAAATATCACTGCAATGGTGTATGAGAGTCAGGTTTATAATTATAGCACTCATTAAATCCATTTTAAAAGGCAAACATTACTAAATCCCAACCTCAGTTCTTTATTGGTTGTATTTGGTTTCCTCAGCATCTCGTCAGCTTATCAAGCTTTTCACATTAAAGGTTGCTATCTACTGTGGATGGCAACTGGGTTGATGCTGTTGAGGCCTGTCCTAGCAAGCTGATAGCGGCAAATTGACAAGGGGCCAGTTAAGCCTCTTGGTAGAACCCTGCCCTGATTAATTAGAGCCATGGAAGATGGAAAAAATATCTGGAGTTTAGTACTCCTGTAATCCCTCACTCCAGAGATCATGCGCTCAGAACTGGACCAAGCAAAATACAATGAAGATGATTTGGTAAGGAAGACTGTAGATCCGCTGTTTATTCCAGTTTGTATTGATCTCCACTCCAACATCACCAGCAGAATTAACTGCAGGCAACCCAAGAGAGTTCTGAATGTGTTATTTTATTCGAGAATATACACAAAGCCATAAGAAACTACTGATGTTCCCTGGATGGAGATGAAACAGGGAGAGAAAGAGATACTGTGGAGGTATTCGATGAAATGAACCTTCAGTGTAGTATTTTTGGGAAAACCCCATGAGAGTCTGGCTTTGTTTAGCAATCATACTATTTCTCCCAAAGCGTCTGCCTTTACTAAAGCCATTATGCATTCTGTTTGCACCAAGCTTTTTCTGTGTACTTTGTCACTTTGCATAAAATAAAGAGAAAATAAAACACGACAGGCTGTTCAACAAATTGATAAAACCAGAGGGATGAATAGAGATTGTAACTAATTTTGTCTGTGATTAAAAAGACAGCTTTAGAGTATAAGTTTGGACATTATTTATGTCACTGATAACGATATTGCGCTCGTCAATTAATTACTGAGATCTGGGAAGATTACGACATCACTAAAAAGGTTGAGTAGCAAAACAATAATTTTGTGATACAGAGTTGGTGACCATTGCATGTTTGCAATCTTTTCTTCATTAAACAGAAGTGTACAAGAATACCATGAACAAAGTGATGATTTCTACCAGGAAACATCTGATGGAATAACAAGTAAAAAAGCCTCTCTGATCACGCATTCAGTACCAATCTCCAGTACTTTACAGCCCTTGCCCTTGTGGACATAGTTGAGTCAGTAGTCAAAAGGTACTGTGGTTCTACACCCAGCCATAGTGGTGGGTGAGGGTTTAAGAGTTGTATGTCTCCTTGGGTTCTCTGCTTTGTCATTCGTCTCCTTTCTGATCTTCAGCAATGAACTCCCCACTTGGAGGGCAATAACTCCCATTGACTTCTATTTCTGCCATCTCTGCTGGCTAGAATTACTCCTCAGATCTATACAGAGCGTGACCCTGAAAAGTGTTTTCAATTACTTGCTGCTGGTGTCAACCTCTTGTGCTGTGCGTATTGAAATTGAACACCTCGAACTTTAAACAAGGCCACAAAGTTACACTGTGCTGCTGCTATCAACAACATAAAATTACACATTTTAAAAACGCCTCAGTGCTATTCATGGTATAATTTGAGAGCAAATGATGTTCAGCACATAGAAAGATCAGCCGGGGAACTATATTATATATTCGGTTCACTGCACTAAGTAAAGTATCAGCGTAAAATAGCTGCTGTTAAGTTGTAACGGCCCGCGTTTGTGTTGTGCATTATGGTCTCAGGTGACCTCGCCCATGGGAGGTCAGGGAACACTGTTCGGGCACTGCGCCCACAGGTCATGCATGCGAAGTGTGTCTACCAAAGAGAAAGTGTGTAATCAAGGTTTACAGTTGTGATTCACATGACCCACAGCAGAATGCAACCTTGGAGAATGTTTGAATCGATGCTGGAGGTTGTGCAGCGAGACTTTCAGGAGCTAAATGTAGTTCACCAAAGCAATGGACACAGTTCATCCATGGGAGTAACGACTCTATGAAGGGAATTGAATATCATTGTGTGTGCATGTACAGGCAAAAGGAGGCTCGCCACTCCCCTGACTTTGGGATGGCATTAAATAATATAAAAAAGAATGGGTTTCAAACCAGCATGGCTACTGCTTTTGCCTCCTTTTCAATTAATTTGTCATCAACATGAACCGGTCACCTATTTGAGCATACAGATGGACAGTGGAAAAGCGGTTCGAAAGGGGTTTAAGAATTTTCTGATCAATGTTATTGCTTCTTTTGGTCTTTTGGAATACGTGAATTCAATCAGAGGAAACTACAAACTTCTTAAAGCCTCTTTTAACCATACGGCAAGTGAATATTTGATCCGCAAAACACAGATCTTGGCAATGGTGGAAGTTGGCAGATCTTTTACTTAATTAAAGTTGAAGTGCATTCAAAATCATATTTAAATATAGAGCTATTAGTATTAAAATATTACATTGCTGGAATATTATTACGGATGGACTCCTTGAGATGTACCATCTCGTTTTCAAGGGGGTCCTTACAACATTTTGATGTTGTGCTTTTCAAGGTACAACAAATTATAGTACAGTACTGCAGTTAATGGGACTTTACATCACTGGATTTGGACGTAGTCTTGTTTTTACAACCATTTTTCTTGTGAGATTCTGCACTCACTACCAAACAAATCCCAACCCTAATTTAGAAGACAATACATAAATTCCTCTGAAAATTTGTGCTTTAAATTTAAACTGTGTGAACTCCAAAGGATTATAACTATTTCTTTCACCCCCGTTTACTTGGCAGAGGTGTGTTGTTCCTATCCCAGTGGCCCTAAGCTATTATAGCCTTCGCTAGCACAGCGTCATGTTGTCAAGGCTGACAACTTTGCTCTTTTACAGTATATTGTGTAAACTCTGCTCACACTGATTTGCAGTGGCACCAATAAAGTTCAAATCCTCTACCCCCTCCTTCCCCTCTGTTCTTCTCACAGGAGTCCTTGCCCTCGGCTGTATGCCATGACATGGCGCTAGGCCAGGCAGGACATTCCCATCAATCACACTTAAGGGAATGAAGTGTGGATGAAGGTAGTGATGCGGCAGTGGTCGTGATAATGGCCTTGAAAAGTCGAAGCCTGCCAGCCTTCACCACCTCACTGTATCAGAGAGTCGACCGAGTTATCTGGGGAGAGGAGGATCCATGCCCAGAGAATACTGGGGAGGTGAGTCATGGAACATACCAGAGATAGGTCCATGTATTAGTGTGATTCAGTCTTACCTTAGATAACGCACAGATTTCATACAAGTTGCACGATTCACCCAAGACAGATTCTCACTTTCGTAACTAATGACATGCTTTTCTTCTGCTGCCACACCAATGGTCAAAGCTGAATTTACTGTATCACTAATTTACCACCTCAGTCCCATTTCTCCTTTTAAAACTGTCTAACGTCTAGCTCTCTTCAATGACATATAACCTATGAAATTAAATACGTTCATTTTTTTAACCCAGAGAGACAAGATTAAATGCTTCAAAGAAAAGTGGAAGGATATTTTGCTCTGATAGCCTGACAGCAAGCATCGGATATGAATGCCACCTTTTAATGCCTTTTAAAAACTGTGTTGCCTCTGGCCTGATTCCAGACCTCTGAACAACCACCAGCATGTCGTTTTTTCAGTGATTGAAATAGGTCTGGTGCTGTGCTCATTGATGAGATTGACCCAGCTGTACAGCAAAAACAACAACTTTTCAAAACTAACTAACTAAAACCGACATGTGTTAGATCGATGTGAAAAAGCGAGCAAACTGCTCCTAGCAACCACTACCACAACTTTGTGTGGACTGAAAAGAGTGTTGGGTGATGGATATGTCACTCCCTACTGATTGGTTAGGGTTACAATAGGGCTAATATGAACACATCAGACCAAATAATGAAGTGAAAATGAAATGGCAATTCAGGCTGATATTCAGGCTTCATGTTGCCTCAGCCTCCCCATTCACATTTGGGTGGACAAATACACTGCTCAATGCCAATTCCAGGCCTCAATGGCTTCCAGTTCAGCCCAACAACCTGGGAGCAACTCTTCTGGATCACTGATAATTCAAATGTCAGGGCCGGTATCTGTGCCTTTTGGCATGAGAGTGAGATTTGGCAAGCAGGATAAAAGTCAATCTACTTGAATAATTTTTGCTCTGTTTTATACAGCTGCAATCAAAATGTGTTGACAAACGAGGGTTTTACAGTGAGAAGATAGTTGTTTTTTTTTTACAATGATTCTACTGCTGTCTTAACATGGCTAGAGATAAGATCGCATAAAAGTCTAATTTTGGAAAATTCATAGAAGGGATGAAGTCACAAGCGAGGAGTTGTGCACAAAGCTCTTAGTAAGGCATGGTCACAAAATATGCTTGATATCCGTGGAAAAGTACCAAAAAGTATGGTGTAAAAATTTGTTTTTATCTGTATAATCTGTATATAGCTATTATTTCACAAGCATACAAGTTATTTAACCCATTAGTTGAATAACTAATACTTTATAAGGATATGAGAAAATTGGTGTGAATTTAAGGCATTCATCGAGCCCTTTATTTCATTGAGTGCCTGTCTGACAAGTGAATTCAAGTCATAATTAAAACAGATCTGACAGGCCTTTCTGCATAAATCATTCAGGCAGTTACCATGTTCCTTAAAAAATGAACATGTCTGAAAATAGACGTGTTGAATGTGTTGATGAGCAGATGTGAAAAACATCTAGTCATCAATGAAGAATTTGCTGCAGAATGTGCATCTGCAAAGGAACAATGACCCCCATTCATCCATCTCTTTGCATGTCTTTTGCTCATGTTCTGTGTTTACAGTAAGTGTAAAATCCAGTTGAAGTACATATTTGTAAGTAGAATTTCTACAATTTCATTAACAATTTTTTGTGGATTTGTAAAGTTATAATAAACGCTGCAAAGCCATGGAACAAAAGCCACTCGCATTTTCTCTACACCAGTCCTGTACCATCACTGTAATATAGTTTAAGTGCAACTATCACTCAGACAGGTACTAGAACTGAGAATACCTGTGAAGTCTAAATAGGCATTCATAATAATTTGAGTTGATTTGCAATAATTTGCTTTCCAAGAGAGATGTTGAAAGCTTGTTGCACTCTTTGTAATTGGCTCTAAGAGCATCAGTTATATTTTTAAAGAGGAACTTTAATTAAAATGTTTCAAAATGCAGAGGATGGCATAGTGAGTTACAGTGCTTAAGACTTGTGGCTGTGTGCGTTTCAAACTTCATACCAAAAACTGTTGTCTATGTTTATACTGCATGTGTTCCCAGGTAGTTTCCAAGACTATTTTATACCATGTTTGATAAATGAGGTTCTTCAAGGAGCCATTAGTGACTGCTGTACAAATTCATGGGAGGGCAGTGTTTCAATTCGTGCATGAAAAATGATCATTGACGACCCTAGAATTGAGGGGTAATCGAACAGACAATGAAGCAGAGATATGACTGTGCTCTGAATCTCTATCCCTCAGAAGGGAGGGATACTGTACCAACATCCAACTAAGTAACTGATGTTGAGGCAGAGGGTTTTGACTACAGATGCACTGAAGTTTAAAATGACATTTCAACTTCAGTCACAGTTTGTCAAAATGGGAATGCAACTAAGGCAAGTTTAAGACTTAATCAGAAAGTGCTCTGGACAAACAGCTCCAGACCAAAGGAAACATCATCAGGGTTGGAATTCCAGCCGTCGTCTAGTCAGACAATAGACAGCAGCTGCACAGAGACAAGTCCATTTATCTGGACCCCCAAGAGGCTACTCAGTAGGGCTTTCATTTCCCAGCAACTCAAACAGACTTTTGCCATTTGTTCTCAACACCGCAATTGTAAACTCCGTTCACTTAAAGTATGATAGAGTTCTCTATTAAAAAGGGAGGCTGCCCAGGAGTGAGGGCAGTGAGAAGCAGAACTAACAAACATACACCCACCTGCTTTAGAGCACTGTATAATGTGTCTCTTGTTGCCATCTTACATTTCTCCTCAAAAGAGACTCAAGCTTTTTCTTACTGGGACTAGATATTGAATTTGTAGTATTGAAATACAACGTACCATCTACTGGTACCTCAAACATTTATTTAAAATACTGGGGCCAAAAGAAAAACCAAAAACAATCAAGTGTCAAATTTCTTTGCTTCACCAATGATCGGTGAAAAACAAACAGCAGTATGGTACTAGGCCCCATGGGTTGTTATGTCTTCTATCACCATTATTGCAGAAGTACCAATTATCATGGAAAGGGAAAGTAGTCTGGTTTTGGGCTCCGAATCAAGCTCTGAATAAAAAACGGATCATTTATATCATGGCATGAGCTGTGGACAGCACTTGGAACTGCAGAGGGGTACATTGCTAGATTTGTTGGCCTTACCGACAGCATAAATATACCAACAGCGCATTCCACAGTGAAACTAAACTCCTGACATTACCACTGCCATTTTCACACCCCCTTCAGCACCATGTTCCCAGAGCATAGCCCTCATTCCTGTATCCTCATGGCAAGGACCACCAACTGAAACGCTCATCCCCTGTTACAACTCCTGACAGTTATGCAAAGGACTAGGCAAATTTCTAGTGACAGTGTTCCTTTACCAGCTCTGTGTACTTATGGAGCTCCTGCACAAACATACTTTCATGCTGGTACCTCTCCTCCGTCGACAGGGTCCAAGGGCTTTTCTTACCAGATTCCTAATGTTTGACTGAGAGCAGTGTCACAGTGAAAGGAACGCAGTATTTGGCTGAGGTCCTGTTTTAATAACGGACCAAGAAAACGTACAAAGAGTAGACTTACATATAGTAACAAAAAGAAAATAGTGTGGTTTTTAGGTTCTGCCGTGTTGCAAAATTAGCAGTTTGCTCATAAATTAATTCAGCTCTGTGGACAATCAAAGCTTTCTTTTCAGAAAGACAGTCTATTGGGTAGAGGGTGGCAGCAATCCCATAATTTAACTACACTCTTTGAAAATGGGAAGCACATCTGCTTGTCTTTTCTCTAAATTCATTTTTAATGGAAAAGAGGGGCGACTGTTATCCCTTTGAGGTGCACTGGAGTGTGGCACAAGCTCAGACAGTATGATCACATAGTGTAGTTTGTCTGTGCACAAAAAAGAGAGGGGATGTTAAGAGAACAAGCAATTACTATAAGCTAGTGTGACAGTACACATGAAGCACTGTCCAAGGCCCCGAAATAGTTAACATCACTCAGGAAGAAGGAAACAGGGTTGTATCGATGGGTTGGTTCCATCCGACGATAAAGTACATAAGTGCTGCTGTGCTTTATATTTACATGGCGAGCATGAAAGGTTAAATGATGCATCGTCTTAGCTGTAGATAGTGAGAACTACTGTGAAAGCACATCTGCCAGGGGACTTGGAAAACCTGGCAACGCCACATACATCTGGTCATAAAAAAGAAAAACAGTGATGGAAATAGTCATAAGGATACAGAGCTACCAAGGGACACAAAGCAATGTGACTCCAGTGGAGCAAAAGTAGCAATTTCTTTGTCAGAGCTGCAAGCACCATGAGGGCTGTAATATGCCACGAGGAGAGAGAAAAAGAAAGTTTTCTTTGTTGGCTGTTTAAGAGCTTGGAGAGCTGTGGAGACGACCCTGGCTAGTCTCTAGCGAGATGACTAACACCAAGACAAAAAGTGTGATTTTTTTTTTATTCTCCTACACACAAATGCAAATCAATTTTTAAAAAATTGCATTTTTCACCAACCAGTTTACATCTCCTTAAAATGTAGCCATCTTTAGAGAAGTAGACTACTACTACTACTACTGCTACTGCTACCTGATGAGATCTGGCAACACAGCACTATTGCTATAAGTATGATGAGGCAGAATTATGAGCAGTCAGATTGTAAACAAGGTAACCAGATTATCTAAAACTCTTTATTTAGAGGCACTTTGTGTGCGTGCACAACTTCGACAGGTGAAGGAGGTCAAAGTTGAAAACTTGGTCTGTAAACTGTGATGGATGTTTAAAACAAAAGAAATCTTGTCATGTTACTGTGTTCCCAGATCTCAACAGTAAATTGTTATTATCGCCTATAGGAATGATGGCCTGAACAATGAAACATTTTAGCGTCTTCTCATTTAATACAAGGAAACCAGAACCCATGAAGATTCATTGGTGCAAGCTTAGTCACGGACTTGTTATATTTCCCTGAGTTCACACATACGCCCCAGTTTCATATCTCTATGGAGGTGTGAGAGCTCTTGGGAAATGAGTACCACACCCAGTCTTATCAGGCTTATTGTGTGGATTAACACTGGTACAACCATCGCAACAAGACTAGATTGATAAAATCAGTGCTGGAGGAAGCAGAAAATAATTGCAGAAGATATAAGAAACGGGTATGAGACAGATACGGAAACAGGAATGTCTTAAATAAAATTTAGAGGAGTACAGCTTTAACATATCAGTTCTGTTGGGACAACATAACGCTTCAAAAATGCAACAATTGCCATCAATAACAGAAGTGCTTCTGTTGGATCAACATTTTCAGCTACAGTGAAATAAGAAATCCCTTGAGACAAATCCAATGTAGCAGAAAACATTTGTCAGGATATTTGTGAGTGCATTCTAAATGACCCATATAAACTTTTTCTGGTGTAGGTACGGTTAAGTCAAAGCAACTTAAACTCCATTCAGCCAGTTCAACATCCTGACCTCCACCCTCTTTCTTTTGACTTGGCTTTAACAATCACTCCAATTCCTCCGTTGGTGCTAAACGTAATCATATGCCACAATTAAACATCCCACTGGCTCTAGTGAGTATGGTTGCCCTGACTTCAGATAATACTACGTAATTAATGAATATGTTAAGAGTGCCTTTTACCTTGAAAATTCAATTAGGTTACAGCTTACATTCAGTACCAAAAGGGTACAGTTTTTAAGTGTCTTTTTAAAAATTGTCTTGATGTACTGAAAGCATTGTGAAGGACGTTACAGGGAAGGACAATATGCAAAATAATGAAGGCTGGGGGTTGCATCGCACATTCACAGGATGTTACAAAGAGCAGAGAAGGCCAGAGATACCCCACAAGGACAATCCAACCTTTCCACCAGCTCCTTATGACTCATATAATCTTCTTTTACAACAATGTACAGCGTTTCATTCTAGTGCTAAAGTTTCAAACACAGCTGATTAGTCGTTTTACATTCTTCCCCATAGGGCAAGATAGTGGTGACACTAATGCATAATAATGTCATTTTGAGGGTTAGGATTCTGTCTGATGGCTAGTGTACTTTACAAAACAAGAGCAAAATTCAGTTTTGCATTCACTTGATTATAAGTTGCAAAACAGCAGAGTGGTGTGCATAGTATCCATTAAAACCTCCTCCAACAGTTTTAATCAAAACATACCTAGGGATACTAGCTTCATGCTAATTAGCTCATCCTGTCCACGCATAGTAGGTGAAACTCTGTTAACCTCTATGTCCATCACAGACTGATGGAAATCTGACAAAGATGAATGCCTCATCATCCTAAAGGACACACATAACCGACCAGTTCGCTTTCATTGCTACCAATACAGATGGAATCCACCCCCCCTCACAGCAGCTGCAGTCCACACTGTGAAGGTGAATTGTCAGACTTTTTCCAGACTGTCTAGACTTTCCATCCTTCCAGAGCAGCATGGGATCCCTGATAGTGGAAATCTATTCTACGAAATGCTCAGAACCACTAATGACGAAATGAAGCATGGAGGAACCATGACGGACCACGGCCAGAGGGAACCATACAGATGGAAAGAGCGCTGCTGAGGGAGAGAGGTGGTTAGAGTGGAAGGGGTATGACAGGAAGGGAAAAAATACAGACAAAGTAAGCGAGGAAAGAAAGAAAATTAGGAAAAACTGAAAGACTGAGTGTAGTAGCGGCTTATTAGAAGTCATGTCGTAATTTATAGTAAATTTGACAGACAAGGAACCTTAATTTTATAATTTCATTTCAGGGCCGGTGCAAAATGAATTTCTTTCATTTGACATATTTGTTCATTTAAAATAGGAAAATATTTGACTAGCCTGTTCACCTGTTTGTTGTGAATGGACTTTAAACAAGAACTTAACTCCTTTCAAACCTTTTGACGCTGAATAAATGTTGAACATATAGGCGTAAATGTATTACAAAAGTACCATTTTCAGCATGAACACCCTGCAGTGTCGCAGCTTAATGACTTTTTTTTACTCCAATCTTTGTCGTTGGAAGAATATTCAGAGCTGTCATCAGAGAAGCCCATTTAATCAGGCCTCAGGCAGCTCTTTTGATGTCTTGAAAGATACTATATAAAATCAATTCAAATCAATATACTCCTTTTGAAAATGTGAATATAATTTGGTGAAGTTTGGCTTCTTTTAGCTAATTGTTCTGTATGGCTGTATGGTCATAACGGCACTCTTTAACCTCAGGGATTCAACTTTAAATGAATGATAACGTTGCTCTGTGTCTGCTGGATGTGTAATAAGACAATGTTAGTCATAACCACTTGGCAATTATATATTAATTCAATTCAATTCAATTTTATTTATATAGCGCCATATCATAACAAAGTTATCTCAGGGCACTCAATCACATGGAGCCGGTCGAGACCAACTTCCACACACACAAAGACCC
>JAVQJL010029237.1:0-13116 GCA_036024295.1 Nannoperca obscura
CCCCCCCCCCCCCCCCCCCCCCCCCCCCCACAGCTTTATACTCAACTCACATAAATCATGTAGAAGAAAAATGAGCAAATGTGCAGGCTAACTCATCTTCTCCCCATCCGGAGAAAATGAAATTCACTGGAATACCTATCAAAACTGCAATCATCCAGAGATAATATCTTCTTTGGTCTATCTGCACTTTCCGATTTAATTTCCTCCATGCCCTTGACATCCAGCGATACCATTAAGATGAAGCACATACAGTAAGGGAGTAGTTCTCACGTTTTGATATATGAGATTTCCGTGCTTAATGTAATATCATCATTTGAAAATTAATGCAATCTTTCTTTTGTTTGGGGGGGGGGGTGTTTTTTTGGAAACACTCTAGGAGCGAGATGCGGCGAGACAGGCAACAAGATGGAGATCAAGATGGTGATGGGGACACATGAAAAGGACGCGGGCGCGGAAAAACAAGTGATAGGCAAGATAGGAAAGGATAGACGGGGGGATACTTTGTATTTCGTGGAGCCCCCCTCCCCCTCCCCCTTTCCCTTCCATCCCTGCCAGAATGACATGCAATTACGTCTGGGCCTGCCCCAAGTCAGAGGTCACTCAAATTACTCCATCATTTAGCTGTGTCGTCGAGATGAGAGAGAGAAAGAACACCACCCCACCCCCCTGCACCCATGCTTCCACATCCTCCCAACCCCCGCCGCCACATCAAATATCATGAAATCATTAGTGTAATAAGCATGGAAATCTGTTTGCAGATTATCAAATCCCCCCCTCCTCGTTCCCTCCTTTATCTGTCCAGAATCTTTTTCTCTGAGCTGTTTTCGGCTCTTTATCCTATACAATCATATTAGAGAGAAAGAAAGACAGACAGAGACAAAGAAATACAAAGAAAGAGATACAGTGAAAGATAAAGAGGAAGTGTTTAATGAGACAATTAAAGTCTGACAACATGGACAGAAGCAGAATAAAGAAAAGAAACGATTATATATATATCATTCTGACCTCTAAACTCTGCTCAACTTCTCGTGTTTTACACTCCGGCGGCTCTCGGTCAACTCACTGCCATATTCAGTGAAGCCAGGTTTGTCACATTCTTGGTGTGTGAGTGCGTTGTCCCGACTACAGCTGCCGTTGCCGATCTGTCAGTAAGCCAACAAGGCTATTCGCCTCAGTAAACTCTTCAACTCACCAAGGGACGCTGAGACGACATTAGCCATCCCTGAGGTGAGCCATGTGTGCAGCAAACGGGTAACACAAACAACAACAAAAGAGGTTGTTTCCATGTTACCTTTTCAGATAAAACAAGCGGCGAGCAAGAGATTGTTGATGTGGGACAATATTTTCTGACTAAAGGGTGGAGGGCAGCTCCCAGAGAAGCAGAGCAAAATCCGAACTTGGAGGAAAAAAATGTGAAAGAAAATTCGGTTTTGTTTTGTTGTCCCATGTCATCATGATATTTTAAACAATACGGAGCAAGTTAAGGAGAGTTTTCATTCTTTGCTGTACTGAGAGTGAAGCCATGTGATGTATCCGTGGACAAGTAGATGATTTTTACCATCCTGATGGCATCAGCAAGTTAAATGACTGACCTCATCTTGTAATACTGATACTGTGCAAGGAAAAGGTCTAAAGGCCATTTTGGTTTGAGTTATTGACAGACCTGGCGCCAACATTAGCTTATAACATTAGTAGAGGGACAAGTACTCACTGCGGAAATTAAATGAAGCATTTCTCTGGCAGCAGATTTAACAAAGAGCCACATATAGTAATATCGTAATTCAGCCGATTGTGTGAACTGGATATTCTGTGAGGCAGGAAAAAATGTGTAGGTAAGAAATCATGCCAGAAAAATGAAGGTTACAGCACAATCTAATACTTCAGGGATCAATTTCAGCTTTTGAATGGTGCAGGAACAATTACAAAATAACTCTATGCCTTTATTCAAGACAAGAAAGATGTATACTGAACTGGCAAGATATTGACTACATTTTCAGATGTAATTCAATCCCTGACCTGTAGCATTTCACCTAAAATGAGAGCACAAAGGGGGCCTGATGTGAGCCTAAATTACTAAATACAATTGGTGTAACAATCAATTATATGCAAACAATTCCATTGCATTTAACAATGTGGCTGGATTAATAAAATTCAAATGGTAATTGTTCTGCATGACGCAAGTTCTCCAATGACAACACAGATATGCTGATTCAGTTTTCTGACCTGGACTGAGCCCACAACCCTGCACTGACATGTAAACCAGCCTTTCCTGCCCTCCACCGTCATGTTCTATTCAAACTCCCATCCCAGCACCGTTAATGCATCTCCCCTTTCTCTCCTGTTCTTCCCCTACATCTCTCTTCTGCTATCCTTCCCCGGGCTGTGTGAGTGGTAGAACGATGGGTACAGCTGCTGATTGAGCTTGTAATCCTGATGAGGCTGATTCCTCGTGTATTGATTGAGCTGCTGGCTTTCTTCTACTTCGCTCTAAGAAGCTGCGCATCTGGACTGATTAGCTGCTGTAGGCCACGTCTTTCACTATCGCTTCATTTCTCTCAGAGCAAGGAGTCGTCCAACTCCAACTTTGGTGCTTGTGTGTGTGTGTGTGTGTGTGTGTGTGTGTGTGTGTGTGTGCGTGCGCACGCTTGGACATGAATGTGTGTGTACAACAGCAGAAACTAACGCAGAGCACTGGGAGCAATTAACTTCAGTCTTTGTCTCTGCATTGCTACTGATCGTGTTCAGTCAATCCGCTGAAATACGAAAACAAAATCAACACGAACAATAAAACAAACCTCAGAACACATAAATCTTAATTGCCCACCTAATTACTGCGCCAGTCATCCAGTCAGACTGTTAACAGGCGGATTAGTCATCAACGTTACTATTCATCATGAAAAATCAAGCTCAAGAATTATTTGAACAGAAGCTTGGATTTTACCAAAAAAAAGTAAACAACAGAACAGTTACTGGCGACAACTATTGCAAATTATTAAAAATAATATTAAGAAGTAATTATCTGTAAAAGAAATAAAAAGGGATTCCTTGATAGAAACCAGGTTCAGTGTAGCTGGTTGAAAGGATAATATGACTTGAGCTTGGCGACACCATGAGTGCCAATATGGTTGATACACCAATCTTAAGAGCAGTACATCAACAGAGAGTCATAAATGCCTGTTTAGAAATCTACAGGGATATATTTGTGAGAGTATAGAGGGGAAGCAACATTTCGAACCGCCCGGCAACTCTACCTCAGGGGGAGACGAGCTCCATTATTTACAGTTCTCTGTCCCGAATCGTAATCAGAGTCTTGCACTCCCCTGGCAGCTGACTACTGGGGTGCAATCTCCCCATAAGCATAAACACAACCATAAATTCAAACACTCAGTATTCAGGTATTCAAATTCCCAGAGACATGTATACAAAAAAATATGCACTGGTAAACATACCAATGTGTGTTTTCTGTGCGTGTGATGTTTAACTCCTAAGCTATTGTGATAAAGATACTGCAGTATCGAAAAATCACACGCAAACATTTCATAATCTGTCCCTTTAGGTCCATTTAATGCAAAAACGATACAAAAACACACAAACACAAAGCAAACTGGCTGCACTTACCCCTGCCAAAACACCTAACATTAAAACAAACTCACGTGAAAACACCAATTCCAGCTAGGACACGAATGTGTAAAAGTCAATCTAGTTTACATTCCTCTAAAGGACTACAGTTCAGTAGAACTTCAGTGATTTAGTATAAAATGATAATTTGATACACAGATAAACAATTCAAGGTGACTTTGGCCAGTTAAAAGAGGAAGAAGTATACAAAAACAGATATTTATCTGCACTACATACTGACCCTGTATCACTTATGTCTTAGTTCGCATTCCTCCACTTGCCTTTAAGAGGCAGACTCATCTCAGCACGAGACACATACCGCCTAATGTTTGCCAAGTTGTAACTGCCAATACACATATTGATTAATGCTGTTTATTCATGTAATACTCTCTTGAATAATTCACACCACCTTTTATGGAGGAACCACATCAATCACACCTCCAGACCCGCCCACAGACATCTCCAAACTCCAACTAGACCATTACCATGTCGTGCACTATATTTAATGTCATTTTATTGAAGTGTCTGAAATCTGAGTGAGAAATCGATGCACTATATAGTGCCCTCAAAAACTCCAGCAGTGCAACAAAAAAGTACCGCCAATGGCACATATTCTAGTTTATGCTCATGACTTGATGACTGACTTCCACTCACTAGAGTAAACTATTAAATGTCTATTATGGGAGCAGTGAAAGAGTGAATGAGGGGGTGGTTTTGGACACAGCTACATGACCTAAGTGCTCAATGCTTTAGATAAATGATTACTAATTGTATTATAATAATAGATGTACAGACAAAAAAAGTACCTCCACTCTTAAGTCTATTCCCAGTCAATAACAATCTGGATCCAGTCAATAATAACATTAAGGAACAATACTGCAACCGAGCTGGACGTCGACGCCATCTGAGGTCAACTTTATCTGATCTGCCACTCGCTCGAGTGGAGAGTTACTGCGATCTGCTTGAATTTCAGGGTCAGTCATTTGTGTGGCATATGCAGGGTCATTTGCGTAGCGCGTGGTGGGGCAGGGGGGTCATTTGCGTAGGGTGCTGGGAGCTGCAGTTTAGTATGCAGCGAGGCGAGGGAGGGAGGGCATGCAACATCCACAGAGAGCCGGGACCCTCGCTGACCCCTGTCTATAATTCATCCCCTGGAATATGGGACACATCAAACCTCGGTTCCTTCCCACCCAAAAAGGGGAGAGAGAACCTTTTCACTTTGATGCGCGGCACTCTGACCCCGTATTAAAGCAAGTAGCAAGAGGAACCTTGGAAACGTTGGCCATAAAATTTTCAGGGCCGTCCCAGGAGAGCGTTTCCAGCAGGCCCTCGATTCATGGATGGGAGGAGGCTGAGGAAAGGCCCCATGCTGACTGAAGGAGGCAGAGGGACAAGTAGAGAGGGAGAAGGTGTGTGCATGGTTCCAGGAGTTACTGTATGTCTGACAGGTAAAAACTATGCTCCTTTCATGCATCCAATGCGCAGACGGGTATGCACGTGAGCAAAATATCCACAACTAAATGCTAAAATGAGCGAGAACAGAGTAGATAACGTGTGTTTGTGTGTGTGTCTGTGTGTTTAAGCAGAATTGGGGATAAATGAAACACTAATATAAAAGCTGGACCAGGCTCTAGGGGAGACACTACCCTCCCTCTATCGCTGTTTTCTCTCTCTCTCTTTCTCTCTCCCAGCTGCAGGTATTCAGCTCCAATTCCGGAGGTTTCATTAGGAATGCAGATATCAAAGTTTGTGTGTGTGTGTGTGTGTGTGTGTGTGTGTGTGTGTGTGTGTGTGTGTGTATGGGGGATAAAAGGGGGGGTGTCGAATAGAACTTACCAGATGTTCTAATCTGCCTTTGATGTTCCCGGCATCCCTGCAACACAACAACACATTCCCCCCACTGTAAATAAAGTGCAGACACAAAACGTCATTTAATAAAAAGACAATTTTTGCAGAACCACACACACACACGAGAAACAGAAGAACAGATTCTATTCAAATGTCCTTTATGAACATATCTGAACCAATTTCTGAATATTTTAACACATTAATACAGAACATTACCTGCGGCCAATTCTGACTAGCTGGAATTAGGGCTACAACTTACAATTAACGTCCTTATTAATCAATCCACCCATTGTTATCTCAATCAAACGATTCATTGTTCAGTCTATAGAAGTTTACAGAGACCAAGATGATACAAATGAACTTAAAAAGTCTTTTGTCCGGCCATCAGTCCAAAGATATTGAGTTTATTTTTAGAAGACCAGAAAATATCAACATTTGAGAATCTGAAAGCAAAACTTTTGAGATTTTTGCATGAATTAAATGACTTAAACAATGAATCGATTATCATTTTGTTGCAAATAAATTTTCTGTCAGTCGACTAGTGAATGAACGATTGAAGAATTATTTTAATTAATAAAGAGTTCACTCAGCAACTGTCATGATCATGTCATGGTGTCTCTCTTTCAGGCATCGAGTGAGCAGGATGGAAATGGTTGTGCAAGAAACTGATCTTGATATATATAAAAGGCAGAAAAGTTATGAAGGGTAGAGAGGGGAAGAAAAAGAAAAAAATATATACATATAATGGAGAGTTTGACTGAAGTGCTGTGTGTGTGTGTTTATATTGACACCAGACAGAGGTTAACCTACATTGTCGCCACACTGTGGGGGGGCAAATTGGCAGTAAATAATAGATGCAATTTTGGCACATTTCAAATTTGCAGCAGTGGAAATCAACAGATCAAGAGAACACAAACAGCCCCCTCCTCCCCAATCCAACTATGGCCCCCATTACTAACAACTCCACCCTGACTGTGGCGTTTCACTGTGCACGTGTGCGCACGTGCGCGTGTGTGTGTGTGTGTATATGCGTGCGCGCGCCGAGAGGGAGGAAGGCTTATCGACAGGCTTCAGTTGCTAATGCAGCCAGCAGCATCACAGTGTAAATCTACACCATCTCTAAAATTACATACTGTCTAATCCATCCCGCCCTCCAACCCCTCCTCCATCCTGAACTCCATCCATCCATGCATTCATCTATCTATCAGTGCAGGTCTCATGCCCAGTCCAACCACTAACCTAAGCCATTCCCACACGATCAACATTTCTAAATAGCGGTACAAAGGAATGACAGAAACGGAACGGAAATATTAACAAAAGTGAGAAACAAGTCGAAAAGAAGGAAAGTCATGAAGACGGGATGTTTGCTTGTTTATTCGGTGCTCCGTCAGTGAGCCACATGCAGACAAGTCAGCCACTTAAGGCAAACTTCATCTAGCTGTAATTACATTACATTCTGACAAACACCCCGCCACATTCATTATACATGACGGGCGCCCGGCAACCAGACAGCAAGACATTTGTTACCGTGGTGACAGTGTGTGTAATCCGCTAATGAAGCGCAATTAGTGAGAAACAATCTAACACAGGGGAGACGCAGCGCTCGATCCCTCCTCCTCCACTCATTTCCCTTTGCTTTTTTTCTTCCCCTCTCTCTCTCTCTCTCCCCCTTCGCACTCCTCTTCATAACCACATCTTTGTTGTTTCTGTCTTTTATTTTTGTGATTCAGCCTTTATTAAGCTCTTCACTTGCATTTAATCTCCCACTCTGTCATCTGTTGTCTTGACTTTATCAAGGGCAAGCTGTCCAGCACTGTTCGCGCCGGGGCCGAAGGGATCGCTCCATCCATTAGACGCACACAGCTGACACAAACGCACACGCATGCACACCATTTTACATCCTCATCTCTCTTTTCAAAACATCATATAATCGGCCGAGGTCTTCAGGGACAGCGCTTTCCTTTTCTCCTTATCTCTCTCTTCCCTCCCTCCCTCTCCCTCCCTCCGTTCTCTGTGCCTTCAACGCAGAGGCAGCATCGATTTTTGAATTACGCCACAATATTAAATAATTAATATACTTGCCATGATTGATGTTTTGCATTAGGCCAATATTAGGTTATCAATCAAAATCCACTTGGTTTAATGTAATAATATTGAAAATGTGTCAGTGCCTGTTCATCCAATTTGTAGTGGAGGCAAGCCAGATAGTAATGGTGGTGTAGCACAAGGCCTCAGAGACACTGTGGCCTGCCTACTACAACCATAGGAGCACATTATAGCAGTGGCACACAGCAGGAGGGAGGGAGGGAAGTGATGGAAGGAGAGATCAAATGAAAACATGGAAAGTCAGGAATGAAGCAGGCAGACAGTGATGTCCTGATACGCTGTGACAGGCTTTGGCATGCTGTGAAGGCAAGTCATACTTCAGCTCGTCCTCAATTAAGAAACTGGTGCCACATTAAGAATATCACTTAGTGCTATTTACATTATAAATATTAATATATGCATTTACAAGCGTACGTAATAAGTCAAGTTAAAATCTGACTTATATTTTTCCTACAGTATGTACTATAAGAATTAGTGCATCACTGACAGTCATTTTATAATCATGTGGGGACAATAGACCTTTTTGACTCGTCAAAGCAGGAAAAGCACAAGTGCAACTAATAATGTTGGCTGCATTAAGTGTCCCAGTAAGCCATGTCATTGAGTGAGCATCCACAATTTCCAGAGCCCCAAAAGTGGCTCTCCTAAATGGAATGCAGCCATCATTAATGTTACTAATTCCACCTTTGCTTTTCCTGCTTTGCAAAGTCAAAATATCTGCAGTGAAAATGGTTAAATTACTTCAGTTAGGAAGAACCTGCTACAATCTGCCTTTTCCACAAGAGACATTTTGGACTTTTTAATAGTAGGAAAAGCACATGATAACATTAACAATGGTCGTGCTCTGTCCAAGTGTTCCAGTATCCCGTGACCGTGTGATTGTGAGCTAAAATGCACAATACCAGGACCCCGAAACTGGAGCAGCTAAATGGAATTCAGCCATCATTGATTTTATTATTTACACCTATGTTTTTTCCTGCTGTGATAGTTAAACTGTCTCCCTGGACCTACACAAAAGGGAACAAGTAGGTGATGTTTTGAGACATCAAGCACGTGTGCCCACAAGAATAATATATTATATACAACTAAATGTTATATTTTCATGTTTCACATTAGGCTGCATGTCATATAGTTTGGTGAACACTGTTCGTGAACCTGAGATCTATGAAATGACAAACTCACTCAAAGAAGGTTATGTGCACATCCAACAAACGAAAATATTGTAAGCTCTCAAAAATGTTCTTACGTAACTCCTTGACCTTGAATGTCAGGCAAAAGAGACTCCAGTCACTATTTTTCGGCATTTTTGTGTAATGGAGATCTTGAAGGTGGAAAAGTTGCCTCATTACTTGCAATACTTTCTATGCAGACTACCACTGTTCTCCCTTCGAAAGGCAAGCCAGAGCCAGAGAGAGATTAATGTACTGTTGTTGCAGGAAATTGTAATTAGTGATCTAAGGTCAATTAAGCAAAACTGGACAAACAAGTGTGAGTGTTAAACTGAGCCCCGGCAAGGTCAATACTGACCAATTTAACGTGGTCACTGGATCCATCACACTGTCTGCACTCTTTCTTTATCCACTCCAATCGCATTCTTCTTTCCTCCCGCCGTCTCACCCGTGCGTTCTCTCGGCCTCCATCACTCACAGCACATGTTCTGTTTCACCGAGTCCAAACCCTTTTTTTTGTCTCCAGCGCTCTTAACGAGAATCTTTAAGCTGTTGCCTCATCTTACCTCATCTCCTTCCCTGCGCCTCTCTTCACCCGTCATTTTGACCTCTCCCAATCACCCGCCTGCCTCTCTTTCTCTGCTCGCTCTCCCTCACCCTCCCAAACCCTTGCGCTCCCGATAGCAGACAATTAATTACAGAGCGGGCACCAGATGAGTTGTCATTTGCGGTCAAGTTTCTAATAATTGCATTAGGTCTTCAGGTTTTCTAAGATGCCCTCACCCCCCTCTTTCTTTCTTTCTCTTCCTCTCTTTCCTTGAACCCTCCTCCTCCCCCCCACCCCTTGACACTGCGGAGATAAATATCTTTAGTCAGTCAATGGCGGCGACAGAGGGACTTAAAATGCAGAGGCAGTCATTTGATTTCCAGCTAACAGAGCTGCCCATTAGTCCTGCACTCATCAGCCATGCATTACCTTTCAGGTCTGCTGTCCTGAGAGTGGAAGCTTTAACCGTTTCACTACTACTGGCTTCCCAATAGTGTATAAAATGTATTAATAAAAAATGTAATAATACACAACAGAAAACTAATATAGTTAAAAACTCAACACTAAGGGCTGTTTGTGTCCCTGTAATGGCTCCATCATACTCTCTTTACCATGTATGAGATTTGTGGATACTTTATAAACACTAGTGAACCACAAGGTCTCGCAATGACCTTTAAGCAACATTAAAAGCATCCATCCTAAAAATATTGGCACATTCAAACTATATAAAGTATATAGTGAAACTTGTTTTTAGGCAAACAAGTTGGACTCGATTTTTTGCATTTAGAGATGGAACAAATTATGTAACAGATTATTTTCATTAGAGACTAATCTGGCAATTAGATTCCAAATTTATCGATTAGTCCTTTGGTCTGTAAAAATGTTAGAAAGTAGTAATGAATGCCCTTAAAAATGTCATGACGGCAGAATTTAATTGCTCGTTTTGTCAGATCAACACTTATGCAATTCAGACACACAAGACAAGGAAAAACTGAAAATTGTCACAATCCAGAAGCCGGAGTTATGGGATGTTTGGCAATTAAGCTTGAAAAAAAGCTTGAAAAATTAGAAAAAGTGAAAATCAATTATCAAAATAGTTAGATTAATTATGTGTTTAATCTTGACATGCCTAGACCATCACATCATTTAAAAACAGTTGCATTGAAGGGTCAGCAGGGGTCCAGACTGAAGCTGTGTTGGACCACATGTAACTTTCTACATGGGAATAATAACAAACCTGTGACCAAAACATAAGTACTACACAGTGTGTTTTCCCCTCTTTTTTTTGGTATAACGTAGCTGCAGAAAAAAACATTTTGGCCTACGACAGCCTCTCAGCCCTCAACTTGATATCAGTCGGAGATAGTGATGAGAGGAGCAAAAAAAAGAGAAGCAGCAAAGGGAAGACAGGACACTGTAACACTATAAAAGAGACATCATTCATAAGAGAGAGTGAGTGTGTGTGTGTGTGTGTGTGTGTGTGTGTGTGTGTGTGTGTGTGTGTGCGCTCACCCCATTTGCCACAGTTGCATGCCTTGTCAAGCGTGTCATTGAGCATTCATATGTTGTCTGACTGCTGATAGAACGGCAGGCGTATTTATTAAAGAGTCAATGTGATGGGGACACCAGAGCAAGCGTGCTCACAATCTCACTCTCACACACAAATATAAAAACACACAGTGCACTAATACACAGTCCACATCAGTGACATCTGCCTGTTTAACTAATAGAAGGCAAAAGCTTGATATTAAGCAGTCGAGGGACACAGATACGCACACACACACACACGCACGCAACACACAAAAGCACAATAATACAGGGAGCTCAGCTTTCCCCCAGGCCTGATTGCCATCTCCATAGCTCCTTTTTAACAGTGCTGCCAATTGAAATTGAAATTGTATTCTTGTGTGTGTACCATCAGAGCTACCTCTCAGGGTTTTATACAGCTAAGAGGACGGCTGGGGGGAGACACACACACACACTCGCAGGCTCACAGGATGGGATAATGCAGGGGTAAGTCAGGGCCTGTCACTCTTCCATAAAGAACACACAAGAGGGAACAAAACACAGACTTATGCTTCTATGCTTTCTATGTAATTCGGCATGCGTACACACACACACACACGCACGCACGCACGCACGCACGCACGCGCGCGCGAGGGGGCTCTACTTTAGCATAATCCCAAAATGGTGGAGAAAAGCAGTCCATTAAAAATGGGGCTAACAAATTCAGCACTTTATGTTTCTCTGAGGGAGGGTTAAGTGCAGTCAATAAAAAATAAAAAAAGTCAGAAAAGGAGGAATAAGAAAGGAAGAAGCTGATTTATGGCTAGCCTTTCTGCTCTCTGTGATAAACACACACACACACACACCTGTTCATATGACACCTGGTCATGTGCAGCACACAAGTGAAAAAAACTGCTAGAAACACTTGTGGAGCAGGAATTTAAGGTGGAAAATTCTTAAAACTTTGCAAGATTTCTTTCACAACAGAAGAGTGTGTGTCTCATGTTTAGTCGATATCATTTATAATAAGAAACAGGTGTATTGTCACGCTGCACCAGAGGTAGAAATCTTTTGAGAATGTTTCATAATAAGCACTTTTATGGCTACTGTGCGAGCAGTACCTTCAAACCAAACACCACTTGTTTATCCTACACAGAGAATTTTGACGTGATTGAATTTTGGGCCGCCTTTACAAAGACGAGACTGTCAGTAACAACAAAACCAATTTCAAGACTGCCGGTTTGTTGAATAAGGAGGACAATCAACATTTAAAAGAAGGGAAGGGCAGAAGGGACCGATTATGGAGATGAGAGTCACAGTACCGATGTTGTGGATCAAATTGTTTTTGTGTGAACTGGTGACATTCTGTCCTTGTGAATACTTTATTGTTGTCTTTTTTCTGGAGCCAGACAATAATCTTCCAGTCAGATATAACTAGCTAGCTACATCAGTATCAATGTCTATGTTGGCTGCCATGCTGCATTCATACGGCTGGTATTGAAGGACAGAAACAACAACATTTCGAAACTGTGTCACCATTACATAGTTTGTCCAGAAAGCACTGACAAGTTGATTTTGACAATGTAAAATATTGTTTAATCTCCACATATTGAGATCAACATTGGCCTCAAAACTCCAGAATAAGCCGGCTACATTTTTTGACATTCAAATTTCACAACATACCATTCTGAATATTAGATTTGCGTGAAGCAATCTAATCAACAATACATTCACAATTTAAATGCGGAAGAAAAGATTTGGTGCTTAGAGAAGTAGGCAGATGGGGCCTTGTGCCTGTGCTTTGGACCTGGCACATGTTCACATTTATTTAGCTATTAAATAAAATACATCAAGCATCAGCAGGTCATGGTTGATGAACTGAAACAACTCACAGATCCATTCGCAAAAAGTATTTAAAACACACATAGAACATCACAGACCAAGCTCGTGTCCCTACGGGCCGCCCATATCTCCCCTCCCCTCGGCCTATACACACCAACTCACTGCTGAAGGGAATTGAATTCTGGGGCCAAGTTTGAAAGAAAATTGACTTCTTTTTAGTGTGTTACATAGAGGGAGAGCGGGACAAAGACAGAGAGAGAAAAAGCAAAAGGGAGACATGGAGAGCAATCAATTTCCCCGCGGTTTCTTCAATAGCCGGCGGCCCTTTTCATACCTCCCAATTAGAACCTTTCCTAATCAGAGAAATACCTCTCCATTATTGAGAGGGAGACAATGACACTGCCCAACATTTCCGCCTGCTCCAAAAACTCTGTAGATTGCAGTACTGGTACACAAAGAATAAAGCACTGGGCTATACGG
>JAVQJL010029245.1:0-22331 GCA_036024295.1 Nannoperca obscura
CCCCCCCCCCCCCCCCCCCCCCCCCCCCCCCCCCCCCCCCCCCCCCCCCCCCCCCCCCCCCCCCCCCCCCCCCCCCACTCTACAATGAGGATTAAACACCTATGTATTGCTTCATGCCACACAAACTCATGGATTTTAAAGGAGCTTTCACAAAAATAACCATTCACTTGCCTTTTTTGTCTGCAATGACAAAAAGGCTCCACAAAAGGGGGCATTGTGGTTTTTTCTCTAACGACTGTGGGCTGAAATGCTGAAAAGACAAGAGAAACACACAGGTCACAGGTAGAAAGAAAAAACTAAAGTCACGTGTATTGTATGATTGTAAGCAGTGTCATCTGGACAAAAGAAAATTACAAAACCCTGAAGTCTGACCCACCATTGACTTTCTTTGGTTTAAATCTTAAATTAAATAATTTCATGTCATTTTAATTAAATTACACAAAATTGTGGCTGAAACATGTAAAATGCTGAAAATAGGTCTGTATCAGGTGATTTGGGGTATTATCAATATATTGTGAAGGAAACAGCTGGAGGAGAAAGAAAATAGACCCTGGATGCTAACAGAAGGATCTGACAGAACCTCTTTGTCTTCATATTCAGAAGTGTCCCTTTACCACTAAGACCGCTCCACCTGCATCACGTTGAACCTTGGTGTGCCATTGTGCCGATGAATAAAATATCGTGGCATCAAGATCTGTGGTTCAGGTTTCCTTTCTTCTGTAGCCTCTGCTCTCCCTGGTAACGGTGGTCATGACAACCAGCAACGACACAGGAAACGGGAGAGGAGAGGGGATGATACACAAAGAGGAGCTGGAGGAAGGTGACACATACCAACGATAGCTGTCCAGTCTGAATGAACACAGACGGAGGAAGGTGTGTCTGATACAGTTAATGTCATGCAGCCTTATTTTCATTTTAATAAAGAGAAATAGTTTAGATGTATGTGGTAATATCACCTCATAGGGAGTTAATGAGATATGCTCATTTTTTAAACACAAAAATATTTAATTTTTGGGAAACTCAACATCAGTTCCCTTGTCCCATAGTGGTCACACCAGCTGACTGCATGACCTCTTTTACCTGAGGCACCAGGAAGGGAAGGATGGAGGTGCTCCAACACAACAGCATCGTATCCAAGGTCCAAGAAATCATCTTTTCAAATGTTTTCTGCCAAATGCTAGATTTTAGCCAGTTGCTCGTTAATTTCAGTTTTACAGTCCATTTTGTTGCGTGAATTCCTTTTTGTGGCACATCCATTTTTTTTATGTGGTTACATCTGCGTGGAAGTGGGCTGCGGTTAAAGATACAGTAAAAAGAAAACTCTTGAGGATCATTTGTGAACGCTTGCCCTACTTATGTGTGAATTCAAAGGACTTCGGTTACCGATAGATAACACCCTAAAGACATTCGATATCAAGGCACAGAGAAGAGCCCATTCCTTCTTTTGTTTTGCGAGCGTACCTGTTGGGATGCTAAATGGTGACAAACAGATACATAGTATTCACAGTTCAAGCTGCTTCAGCGGTTACAACTAACATTCATAGCTTTTCGAAGCGTTTCTCAGGCTGTGAGCTACAGTATGACACCTTTTAGTGTAATGGTCTAATCTACACTGGTTAACATGATCTGTGAGACTAACTTCTGAAAACAACCAGCATCGAGGTGTTTGGATATCTTCATGCCTCACTCTGCTGTTCTTAGCAGATCATCAAGGTGAGGACATGGATAGATCATGAATGTTTTACTGTTCTCAGTAATCAGGTCATCCCATTTATCTTGGTAAAGAATGCCATCTAGTGACAAAACATGCACGTTGGAGGCCCTGGTCAATTAGCTCTACATGAACATAAGAGGCCCCTGTTTCCAATAGCATAACATGCAATCTGTCATTAATGAAGAGAACACACCAGTTATGTTATAGGCATAAAATACCAATTTATTACTTTGCACATTAACACAAGAATTCCCTGCAGGCTAAAAAAAAAAAAAAAAAGGAAAAAAAAAGAAAAAGGATTTGAACATGTCACATAATAGCAATAACAGCAAGTGAATGGCCATCTGCTGGGGGCGGGGCTAGAACACACCCCGCCCCAGAAAGGGTTCCGTTCATTCACAGAATTGGAAAATTCCATTCGCGGAATTGTAACGTTTCGATTCTATAATTCTATTGCTATTAGACAATCACACACAGCTTCAGAGACCACTAGCAGAAAAAAAAATAAAAAATAAAACACAGAGCAGAGCTATAACAAACCCCCAAAAAAGGAACCAAAAAAGGGAAAAGAAAAGAAAATAAAAACACACAATACACAATGTCAAATTACAAATCCGTTAAGATATAACAATATATCAAAGTGAGAGGAATTTAAAAATAATTCATGCTCTCTTTCTGCTCTATTGGGGCACAGAAAGAATTAGGGATCTTTTTTTAAAAAGGTTAAAAAGAGGTAATCCTGCTCCGTTGATGCCATGAGGACCCACTTCACAAAGAGGAAGTGCATTTGTGATGGGTCAGCAGAGTTGTCGTGGAGACAGGGGACACCCTACTAAGAGGCGTGGCAACAGGTACAAACCAGGAACGAGGAGACAAAATGGACGCTCGCTACAGTAACCTGGCAAAGAGGCGAGGGGTTCGGTCTTTAACGGGTCCACATTTGAAGAAAGTACCTCGTTTGAATTTGAACACGACGCAAAGAGCTGCTCCCCCTCGCCTCCGAAAACAGCTTGTACCTGCCAAATTACTGACATTTGTGTAGGAATCGTTAAAATGCATCTTAGAGAGACTGGACAAATATTGCTAGCCTAAAACAGTCCCACTAAATTGATAAACATTTACCCCCTCCCCCCCCCCCCAAAAAAAGCATTTATATTTTTTTTCTCTCAATAAATATGATTCCAAAAAGGTTTTTTTCTTTGTTTTTTTTCTTTTTTAAAAAGGACAATACTCTGGCATGCAAGCGAGCAAAGTCTACATTTTGATACTTTAAAGAAAATTGTCTAAAGCCTACATAACTATTCCACCAAATGCACATTCCCACTGATTGATACAAGCAAATAAAATAAAATAAAAATCAAAATAAAATGTAAAAAAAGTACAGAGACAACTGCGAGAGCAGACCGACAACCACAATGAGTAGAATTATAGCTTTGTTTTTCCACATTTGAAAACTAGAACTGGGATAATATTGCTTTGCAAGGTCATGTTACAAACAGGGAGTGATCGCTTATCTGACTAGAGCTGAATGATCAAATATTGTGACGATGGATATAAAACATCAACTCATTCCCCATTAGAGATGCCAGATGAATATTCAATCACAGCCCACTTGGCTTGGTAAAACTAGTGCACATTTTAAAAACTGATCTGCCCCCTTTAAAACGAAGAGTAAAACTTATTGCATGCAATGCCTGGACAACACCCTCCCAACCGGCTCCCTCCCCCCCTCTCCCACTAGGCCTCCTCATTCCCAGCTTCTTTGCTTCTAGCCAATGCCAACGCCCACGCCTCCAACAGGCAGGTGCTCAAACTCATTCATAGTAAACCTGCTGCTTTACGGGTGGTTTATTACAAAAGAGCTTTCACTGAGCTGCCCCCCCCGATGAGGCGTGCACATCGACTGTTGCTCCAAATCCTCCTGTCCCACGTCTCGATCCAATCGCAACACCAGGGGGCACCACTTGTGCAATGGTCACCACAGCACCGCACTGATGTCACTGCGGATTCCATGGTAACAGTTTGCCAAGTGTTTGTACAAGGGGTCCAAGGGCAGTGCTTATGCTTATTGTCAATTCATTTAATCCAGTGTTACTTAAAACTGCATAAAAAAATATGAAAACAAACACCTTCAAATAGCAGAGACTTTAAGATGGGTATACTTCAAATACACAGAGTAATAGAAACCTTTTTTTTTTTTTAAGTCTAAAAATTCAACTCATTGCCTATCGCAAACCGCTTTTTAACAGATCCCTCAACCTAGTCGTTCACTCGGATTACAATCCCCGATTGTCTCCATCCATCTGATCGAAAACAACCGACGCCAGCCGAGCGATGTACGCGGCGGCAGATCCGTTTCACCAGTCGGAGTGCTACACAATACCTCAAATCTGCCGCTAAATTTTACCCACATCAGAACCTACAGAGGAAGCATGAATCCATCCATCCTGGGGCCTACTTCTTCTCACCATTAACCAGAATGCTACAAACAAAAACAAAACAAAACAGGTCCAACCCAAAGCTCTACCCCATAACCTGCAGCTCAACAACTGAAGTCTATTCCTGAAGTCGCACTAGTAACTATATAACTGGCTTTGCTGCCGACCTTAAAATTTCATCACAATAGTAACAACATTGACAACAATAACAACATCAATGGTAAACTACTAATTCTAAACAACAGTTTTTAAGATAACCACAAAACATCTTATATTAAACTTTTACAAATCTGCTTTGTTGATTCGTATGTATAAATGCATAAAGGTAAGAGAGATTGAGAGTGCCCTCTGTTGCTTGCCTAGCGTCCCGGGTCAGTGCAATGAATTGGCCAGTATTAGCAAAGGAGACCTCGAAAAACTACGTTGGTTTCCGGCTCTTCAAACTACTACTAAAAAGAAAAAAAAAAAAAAAACAACGTCCAGCAGTGTCATCATATAATCTTTCAGATAATCAGGTCCAAAGAAAAAATAAGCCCCTGCTTTTCACACAGAAAGCAAGGCTGATAAGACCATACTCTGTGTTTAATGCCTTCAGCCATTCAACAGGTCCCAATGCTGAGCCAGTCACAGGCCAGACCACGGTTACTACTGCTACACGTCAGACCCGACTTCACTCACTACTTGAAATGGATTGAGTTACTCTTCCTGGGATTCAATGGTGTTTTGGAGACACAAAAAATGAGCAACCGGCTCCCAACAAGTGCAAATCCCACCCATCTCGCACTAGCAGCGGTCTAACGCACGTGTTCAAAATGTAATTCAAAGCATTTCAATTAATAAGTGACCCAGGACTGCTACAAATACCCACACCAGCCTCTATGAGGCCTGATTTAAGTCATATGTCTCAAAGATGCTCTATAGATGTAAATATACGCTTATATGTACTGTATGTGTGAATATAAAAACAACAAATCTGAGGCATTTACAGCAGTTATCTCCTTGATTTCCCTTTACAATTCAGTGGCCTGCCATGAAACACACACGCACACGCACACACACACACACACACACACACACACACTCATACAGCAGTACATGTATATACAGAGATGTGCATACACACGCACACACATACAAACTTGGGTATTCTTCGCTAAGATGGGAGGAAAGTAGTAATGGGCATGAGACCCAGGTCACCTCGCTTGTAAAAGACCGTAAAGGAGAAAAAGTTAAAACACACACTCATAAAAAGGAAAAAAAAATATATATATATATATATATATATGTGTATATATATCATTCTCAAAAGGTCGACTCCCCTCCATCTCTTTCCTGTAGAGTTCCCTCCCCACCACCCAATAAACCCAAGACCTTGTGACAGATTTTGCCCAAAGGGGCTTTGAGGTAAAAGTAGATAAGAGTCCTGCTTAGCTGGGAGAGCTAAAGAGCTGCGCTGACACAGATTGTGCCAATCCTCTCCCTTGCTCAGTGTATCTTACAAAACACAAGAGTGCAGACATTCAAATAGAAAAAACAAACTTAATAATGGCTCAACTTGTAGTATGTGTGTGTGTGGTTTGTTTTTTTCTGGGTTTTTTCTTTTTTTCTTTTGTGCACTGGAAACCCTCAGGGGTCCGCAGTGCCGGATTGCTGGTTTGAACGGCGGCTCGGGTTGGGAACGCCGGTTGGAGATTGTCCCTCGAAACAAAAACCTGTTGGACATTAAAAAAAAGGGACACAGCAGATTCCCTCGTCCAAGAGCCGCTTTGGTGCAGATTCAGAAAATGTAGAGTGAGGTTGAAGAGAAAAAGAGACAGACTACAAGGGGAAAGAGATGAAGTGGGAGAAGAAGAAAGAGACTGGTAAATAAGAGATAAAAAGACAGGAAGAAAAAGGGAATCCGCGGGTGGACTGGCTGACGTGCTCGCTAGCTCAGGCGAAGTACATGGTGTGCTGGGTATCATAGTGGATCTGAACTGCCTTGGCCAGCGCCTGGGGGTCCCGGCCGTTACTCTGGCCCGACACGTGGCTGCCTTCAGCACTGCGAGACAGAGAAACGCAGGGTTTACTTTCAGTGTCCGGAATGACATCACGTCACGAAAACACAGGAAGTAGAAGACAAGAGCTGTGTTCTGGTAGGCCAGTGCTTTAGTCTCTTGCCTCTGGAAGCACGTCCCTCTACTACAGCTTTCTCTCCTGTCTCCTCTACATCCAGTATGCAAACAATTTCATTTTTAACATTATAAAAAACAAATGTTATAAAAGTGCTTTGCACAGACAAAAAGAATAGACATACACATCACAATGACAAAGAAAACAAGTGTGGTTTAAGCTGCTTTTAAAAGCAGACTGTTACATGTCATTACCTTCTCCGTCTGCCGCTCTACTATCACCTCCAATGCAAGTCAAAATCACCAGAAAACCTCCAGGACTGCCTCACCTGTCATGGTCTTTGTCCACCAGGTGATAGCGGGCTCGGAAAGCCACTAGCCTGGCGTAGTAGGCTGGTGCTGGGATGGAGACGGAGCGCGTGCAGCGGACGTAGGTGTGGCACAGCTGGTAGGTGAGGAGCTGCAGTTCGTCGGCAGTGAAACAGTTGTCATCCCACAGGACGTGGTAGTGGGAGGGACGACTGGTTCCCTGAGGGGAGACGGAGCGTACCGCGTTAATGCACTGAACATTTTGATTAACGCCATGTGGATAAAGTGTATTATAGTTATTGGTGACAAAAGGTTTCAGCATTGGACACCCACTGTGGTTCTTCAAAGATAAGTACATGATTAAATGTTTTAATTCGCACTTTTCAGAATACCGCACTAGCTAAATACACAGAGTCCCAAAGCTCACAAACATTGTGAAGCTTGTGAGCAGGTGTGACGGTTTACACGCTCTACATATACTCTAACTGACTCACTGCCTAAACTGACAAACCTGCCTGCCCTGAGGCATGTTTGTTGTTCTTAGTTTCGATCTCTGCAGGAATTCCTTTGTTTAGGGTAGTGCAGCAATCAGGCTCGCCAGTAAGTGAGCTGAGGCGGAGCAGTTGTCGAGACCCACTAAATATATGCCATTATGTGCACAAACCACAGCAAGTGTCTGTTTCCACTTTTTACAGCTATAATTTTAAAATTTACAGGACAAGTGTTTTATACTGAAAGGATAGTTTGTGGGTAGCGCATCACTTTAATGGCCAAACAAGCATCCAAATGATGCCGTTTATTGTCATTAAGCATCATTACCGTGGTAACCACAGAGCACAATTTCCCCTGAAATAAATGGCTTGTAACCATAATGTCTGCCTTTTGTTTAAAATGTGCCAAATCCACACACACTTTCTGCTTTTCTGCCAAAGAGACTTGGAGAACTCCAGCGAGCTGGACACACTGGCAACACCAGGGCTCGTCTGCGACAGGTGTGTGAGCGTGTATTCCTCACCTGAATCCCAGCATGGCTGCACAAGTAGAAGTCGAACTCGGACGGGTGTGTGATGGTGCTGTCCACTGTGGTGCCTGCTGGGACGTTGCCGCTCTTCCCAACCTGCAGGGGTCGATCAATTACATTACAGTTAAAAGACTTGCATAATACGGTGTTGTACAATAGAAAAACAACTCAATACCACACATCGTGGTGGAGTGAACTCCTACTGACCCTCTCAGCTTTGTCAGAGCAGAACAGACGAGTGTGGTGACGTTTCTGAACCACAATGTAGGTAATGCCCGGCCTGTAATCCTCCTCCAGACTGATACAGGCCTTCCTGATGGCTATCAGCTCCGGCCACGCAACCTGAAAACAGAACACAAAGACATAAACACACTTGAAAGGTGTCCTATATGCAACAAGTTGTCTTGATGTACTCTAAATGTTCTTTATTAAACATTTTAATTTAGTCTGATGGCACTTTGTTTGCAGCCTGGCCATAATTTTGGACCAAAGCGACGGCCATCTTTAAATTTAGGTCTCATAAGCATCACAGCTGCCATTCCTGACTAGTAGATCACACTTGGGACTCGCGCACCGAAATGGCAAGCAAATACAGCAGAAATACGTTGGATATTCGGAGATAAGGATGAAAATATTTGGTAAAACTCTGCGAAATCCTGCTAATCTCTCACCTGTTTCATTTGTCCCTCAGACACGCCGCCGCGGTAATAGATGATGCGTGTGGGCTTGAAGCGAGTGGACTTGTAAAACTGGATGAGCAGCTCCCGCACCATGTTGGTCAAATCTTGGATTACCTCCTGACTGAAGAGCTGCTCCTAAAAACAGACAACAACAACTGATTTAGACTCAAAAAAGAGGAGGGAATTGTTAGAAAAAAATAATAATATGTCCATAAAACAGACATTTAGTACTGTAATAATGTTCAATTAATTCAAAGTTACCAATAGTATGAAAATCCGAATGTCACTGGTAGTAGGAAATACACACCGGTGTTACCTGGGACATATCTTGCCTAGATGTCTGGACTCGCACTGTGGCGCAGTAACGGCTGGGGTGGCCGTCCATGCTGCCCACCACGGCTGCAATGGACGGCTTCTTACCATCACCTGCAGGAGGATGTGTGACATCCGCACCCAGGAAGATGACAGGCTGCTGGAACACAGAGGGCCTGAAGACCAACACACACGAGAAAGAAAAAAAAGAGTAAAAGTAACCATACATAATTATACAAAGTTAAAAAGATTTGCAGAATTTAAGCACCAGACAAAATAAATACCAAACACAGCTAAATTTATATGAAAATGATGCAGCTTATTACTACAACTTGGATTGCTCTTTACCACATGATTACAAGCATCTGACCAAAGTCAAAGCCAATAAGAATTCCAGACTTCCATCTGGATTGCACCGAAGAAATTACAAAATCTATGCCGACCTCTGATGGGGCACCAGGACGTTGTTGATGCCTCCCAGCTTGGCGTTGATCTTGAGGCACAGGTTGGAGAGCGTCTGAGGCGACGTCTTCACTACGTTCTTCACCTGCACGCACTGGGTTGCCATGCCGAGGAGAGTATCACCCACCCGCTTTACCTCAGCTGTAGATGGAAACGGACATGATCAACATCATAAAAATGTTCTTTAAAAACAGAATAATTACCTGTTGACTCACAAAATTGTACTTCTACATCCTCTTTTTCTTACCATAGACTGGTGTTTTTCCAGGAAGGATGACCACAATCAGCTGCAGACCCACGTAAGACATCTTGAGGTGTTTGAACATGGGCTCCACGCTGTCCGCTCCTTGGGCGTATTTACAGAAACATGGCTGGCCTTGAATGGGCATCCCAGCGTCCTTGGAGATCTTTCGAAGCTGGTCAGTGAAGCTCCTGTTGAGAAGCATTAAAAGCTCATCAGAAATCAGCAGTGCAAGCATCAGCAGATGGCATCGAATACAATTCAATGTAGGATGTAGCTTAAGACTACGAGTCTACAGCCACACCAGAGATTCTGTGAGGCTGTTCTTGGGTTCAGCAGTGCGTTGAGCTAAATGCTAACATGTTTACTATGACATGGCTAACATACTAATGTTAAGCTGGTACGTTTACCATGTTCATCTTCGATTTGGACCAAAACAAACATATGACCCAATAGTGGTGCTGGAAGTAAAGTTGAGGGATCAATAAAGCTGTAATAATAAGGGGGTCCTGAGGTGGTGGGGGACATGGAGGTCCTGACAATCCATCCAATAGTTGTTAAAATAAAAGGCTCATCAGCATTTGCCTTCACGTTCCCCTCTGTCCTTCCTCAAGTGAATTTCTGGGACTCACTTGAGCAGGTCCTCCCGGCACTGTTTCTGTGGAGCGAAGCAGGCCACAGCCCAGACCTTGATCTCGATGCCGGCGTAGAACTGCTTCCCCCTCATGTCCCACACGCCCTGGTTGGGCGTGGCCACGGTTTTATTCTGTGGAGAGAGTCCCTACTCTCTTAGTCAACCCCCCGGTTGGATGAGCCAATACAACAGGTACTACAGCCCAACCCACACTTCGATTATCCCGCCATATACACAGACCTGCAAACTCAGGTGAAGGGGGTCTGGGAGCATCCGGTCTTAAGCATTCATAGAAAAGATGGTGCAGTTATCTTGGTTGTGATTGGCCAAAGGTATCGAAACGTCCAAGTTCTTACTGCAAACTACAGGAAATTGCGAGACCCACTTGACCCCCCCCCCAGTTTGCAGGTATGTATAGAGACAAAAATAATGCATTGAAAGCCCACCCAGCCGGCCCACAGACACTGTTAGCTGGACTTGACACAGATCTTCTGTTTTACTGTATAATGATGTTCTGTGTGCCGTGTAGTATACTATGCATGCAGCATTGTGGGAATTATTTAGGGGAGATAAATGCTCCCTTGTTTTTATTGCACAGTCATATTCTGGTTTTATAGCTTCCCATATCAGGAGTCCCGACTGTGCAGCGAACAAGAGCCGTGTGTCCATTCAAAGAGACATCATTAGGTGAGTGCTCCGACTTCAAGTGTGGTTGTGAATACAAATTCAAAAGGGCAGTGGCTTTCAATTAAGTTAACAGGATTTAAAGAGATAAAGAGCTTTTATTCTCCAAAACAAGTGACCACAATTAACTGCTTGAGTGGGACGCCAAGAAAAGTTAAGAGCGTCTCCATCTCATTACAGGATCATCTGTTAAACATGATCCAAGTTACAGGGCTTGAAACTAGTTCTAAATTACTACAAGTTGTCAGTTATATAAAAACTTGCTGCACAGGAAATAAGACTGCTGCTTTTTCCCATCTCACATGTCGTAGACACAGTCAACGTCAGGGAGTATTGGTTTTTGTTCCTGCATGTCCACCTACATCAGCATGCCATTTTCTAAATGAAAGGCGTGTGTGTTTCATTCATACCAAGTGATCACAGAAATGGGAAAAGCTTTCAGTCCACATTTAAGGGCATTTCACTGGAAGCTGATTAGACTCGATATCCCAGCAGGCAGAAAGAGCCTTCAGAAAGAGTGTTGTGATAGGATCTTGGAAATAAATTAATCAACGCATGCAGCTCCAGCAGCCAATAGAGGGATTTAAGCTTGGCACTGGTGCATAAGAGCATTTTGTTTTCTCCCAGCAACAATCTGCTGTAATTCTGTGAAGAACACTTGCAAATGGAGCAGAGTGTAAGGGATCACATGGATCATTAAAGTTTCATCTTATCAGAATCAATGACGGGGCGTTATGTTCCAGCAACTGTAGTATTTATATCACCCGTTTCATTTGCAGATGGGAGATAAAAGTCACATTCACTCTACAGGCTTTAAAAGTGAATCTTTCAGACAGGTTTCATATTGATGCTGGGTGGCTACGAGTCTTATCGTCCTCCTGTTGGCAGCACATCCATTCTTCCCGCCTTACACGCAATCCTTGAATCCCAATTTCAGCCTCTCACGCCACTTATGCCTTTGGTTGACAGGCTGATTGCCTTTCAGATCCATACATCTCTGCTCAAAAATGTTTACCCTCATCTTCTGCATGCACCACCCAATCGGATCTCTCTGAGCGGCTGATTTGAGATTCAGTGGGTGAATCTCAACAGTATGCAGTGACTCGGCTCCTTATCTCCATCCCTCCACTTTACTACACAGACTCTACTGAAGACTGCGGCTGCAAATCCAAGCCTTCGTCCACACGTACCGTAATATTTACATACTTAGAGGCTGTGTCAGTGAAGGGAAAGAATTTAGATGCACTTAACAGACTGCAGAGATGCACCACAGGATTATAAAAGTGGGGAAAGTTCCAGGTCTTACAGGTCTGCGTATATTTAAAGTTGAATAATGTATCTAGTCACCACCTGAATCAATAACAGCAGTTAAACTTCAGGACCAATTAAATGACTGTTTCATATACGATTTATGGAGTTGCAAAATCAGAGGAGTTGCTTGGTTCTTTGGTGTTTTTCATTTTTCTGTACTCCTGTTTGAAATGTCTCTTAACAATCCTATGGGTTTATGTTATGACAACTTCCTTTATAAAAAATAATAATAATAACTTGGGTACTGTACGTACTACAACACCCATGAGCCTCGGCCACTGTTGCTATGGAGAAGAAGTCAGTCAAGAGCTGTAGCAAATCCAAAATGTTTCGTTGGTGCAGTCAAGAACGAAACACCTTGCCATAGTTTCTGTACTCAAAAGTCAGTTTATATAAACTGCAGACTGGATTATCAGTAAAACTGCAATCTGAAGCTTTTTATTGCCGTTAGCGGCATATGTGAATTTGAATTTAATTATTCAACCATATCAAATTTGGTCATAGGGTGTATTCAATTACCAAAAAATCTTATTATAAATCCACCCTTCCTATGAGTGAGCTCTGCAAACCTGGATCTTCCCCCATGTCCCAGCATTCACTCTGTGATGCCCCCCCCCGTGTGATCCCAAGTCAGGCTTGAGCCCCCAGAGTGCAGCCCCTTTCCCAGTACTCACCCTGCCACAGTCCCTCCCTGTGTCTGTACTCACCCGGCCCCCATACTGTAGCATGGGTGCTGGGAGAACACGGCCAGTCACTTCTGTCATGTCATTGTGCACCACAATGCCAAATTCCTTCAGGTAAGGGTCCGGGCCCCCGACCATGCTGTTACTTTTGACCTGGGAGCGAGGAGAGAGAACGTAATGGGAAGGAGTTGGACGATTGTTGCAGGAGAAGAAATGAGAATTGTAAATGAGGATTAAGATAAAACGAGGGTGACAGAGATTTGTCTCGTCGATTTCTCCCTTCTTCGGCATGTGGGCAAGTTCGTATCAAAACTAGAAGTCCTTCAATCAACCGAATCACAGCAGCTGGAGCCGACTCTAGTCCCAAAAAAGGGAAACGGCACTCACCAGTCTGCTGATCTCCTCCTGTCTGTCGGGGGCTGAGCGAGCTGTAGCTTTAATCATGGTGGATGTCTGGTTGTCTGTCAGTTTCTTGATACAGCGCTGGCCTGCTACTATGTTACAGACCTACAGAGCAGGGAGATACATTTTATTCATTAAAACAAAAGCAATCAGATAGGAGCAACAGCCGCAGGGACATAAAAAATAAATACATTTTTTTTTAAAAAGCTGTGTTTTCATTGGAGATGAAAATTAACGAGATTTAAGCGCCAAAACAATCTCTCCCTCACCTCTAGGGGAAGATAGGTGTGCTTCTGTTCCTGCCCCACTTGCAGACACGGTAAATGTGGATACTTGAGCTGCAGATTGTACTTCTGCTTGAAATACTGAGCTACTGTGCACTCCATGGCTTGGCCGTTCTCAAGCTGTAAGGGGAACCTGTTAATGAATAAAAAAAAAAACACAAACAGAAAATGTGACCCAAGTTGCATTAATTGTATATTTACAATGTTTATTAGACAACACATGCAATGTGGCTCTGACCGACATAAGAGGGTGAACAAACTGATGAGTGTAGGAAAGGCAATTACGTTTGGTGGCTGGCAGGTCGGCGAGTTACATTGCACACACGGTACTTCCTCTTCATTTGACCACAGTGTGTGACCTCAACTTTCAAGCCTGTTTAAAAAACAACACAAGAAATAATGGTTACAGAAGCATGTGAAGAAGTAGCACCATTTCCAGACACACTACAATTTCAAAAATACTTTGCAAAATTGCTGCAGGTTGGATTTGTACTCTTCTGTTTCTCTACTGTCGTTTTCAGGCCATGATAAAAGATAAATGCTGACAAGGCAGCCAGCTGTGTACAGAGTGTTTCAGCGCTCTGCAGTTTCCCTTTGCGCGTTTGTCACAACTCGGAAAGGAGAACGAAGAGCGCTTACAAGTGTCTGCCGAAGAAAATATGCAGTTGAAATTCCACGCTGTCTTGTTCAAAATGACATCAAATCTAACAAATGCCATTAGTTCCCACAAGGGTGTTTGGTGGTTCTTTGTGAATTTAAAGTAACAGAAGTGAAGACACACTATTTGTTCAGGAGATCCGTCATGAATACTTGAGTGTGAATATCATGGAGACATTTTCTCGTTTGAGGATGCCTGGTTTGTGTTCAAAGGCGGAAACACAATAATCCGTTGCCCTGGCGTTAACAACAGTAGGTTAAGCAGTGTGTACTGCATGTGTTGTGGCAATACAGTATGGTTATGTTTCAGGAGTGGGTGTAGCCTCTTTAGATATTACACACTGCATCTAAAACAAACATGCATATTCTTTGCAGGACCACACTTTGCTGTAATCTCTGACACACAGTGAGTCACAGACGTTGTGCATATAATAATGTGTGTATGGCCGTTAATGCTGGGCCTCCTTTACTTGTTAATAAATGTCAGCATACGGGGTGTGTGTGTGTGTGTGTGTGTGTGCTGGTACCGAGTGCTCACCTCTGATTTCCTTGGTAAATTTGACGCGCTGCGAATCAGTCAGGGGTTTGGTCTGTTCGTTGATGTTCTGTATATCCAGCACCTCGCACATGAACTCGATCACAGGCTGGGCGCGGTAGAAAGCTGTTGCTGACACTGAGGGGGATGAACAGATGAGAGATTATTCAGCTAAATCAGTCCCCAGAAATCAACAACAACAACAAGCAAGACATGATACTGTACATCACAGGCAGACGCGGAGCAAACTGTACAACTGGGGAGTGGGGATGCGGCAGGAACAAAGGGAGCTTTAAAGCACCTTCTTGCAGCCAAAATGAATGTCCTGTTCTCGTCAGCAGTGGCTACAGACTGCTAAACCTAGCCGATACAAACAAACACACCGGGACCTGTGTTTATAGAGTGTTTTATGTGTCTTTGTCTCAGAATAAGAGAGCTTTTGGTCTGGGTGTTAAACCAACATCTCGACTACCCCTTCACTTAATAGTTTTAGGAACTGGCTTTGGTGCCAAAATGACTTGTGAAATACTGAGTTTTACAATTTCAACAGACTTGAAAACAGCCCTGCGCGGAAAACATTAAATATATAAATGCATTGTTGGGGGCATGTTGTTTCAGGCATAGGAGATTCGAGTAATAGATGAGGTTAAAGGCTTATTGGATGTCATTACTGCGTGGTTTATAATATTATAGTATAGGGGTGGGTTTTGACAACTCTGACAAATCACTTTCTTTTGCCGCAACGATGGTGAGGTTAATAGCTCCGTCACATAAAACTACATTTCAAGCTCTGGATTAATAGAGAGGAGGCTGAATTAAACTCATCCATTAAAGTATCCATCTTTTTCCGTTATGTATGTAATCATTACGTGAGGAGGTCTTCGACTGGATTTCCAGAATGGCAGCAAATGTATTTAGTCGGAAATGTATCAATAGATCTACTGTTGCAGTCTAGACATAGAAGGAAGCGGTAGCATGGGTTTATTTTCCACACCATCAATTGCTGATTATCAGTGATTGTGTGCATACAAATACATTAAGATGATCATGTTCTTTACATGTCGGTTGGTTAACACCCACATCAAATACCAGCCCCATACAGAATACTGTACAACAAGTACAAACATATTCAAATCACAGCTGAAGCCGATCAGCTCCGCTCAGGTCTTACCATCGATGTTGAGCATCATGTTCCACATGGCAGGACGCACAGACTGATGGAAACCGAACCACACCTCCCTGCCTCCGCCCAGGGGATGGTAATAGCCCTCCGGAGGGGAGAAAAATGAACGCCCCACAGGAGTATATCTGTGGACAAAAAAAACAAGAATAACAAACAATTAAAAATCAACGCAGACTCAAACCACTGCGATTAATCTAATGTCAACAAGATTATTTCTTTCAGTATTTCTTGTGAAAATCTGGTCTCCGAATGAGGAGGACAACTTAAGAGACACATTTTATGTTTGCAAACTAACATTAAAAAAGGTTTTAAATCTAACGTGTGTCTGAAAATGTGCCCATCATTATCTGTGTGCCAAGAAACAATCTAGTACGTAGTTATCAATACCAAAAAAAGGTCTGTAATAACACAGTCCCGTGAATTGATTTCTCCTCATAATGCAGATCTGTCACAATTTGATGTGATGAGATATCCAAATGAAAGTCAGCTGGTTTTAAAATGCATTTAGAGATGGGCACAAATATAGCAGGAACGCAGTGCCCTGCGGCTCTGTTGTTGCAGTGCGCTGCTGTTAGGTAATCAATTTCATGAAAATGCATCCAGAGTAAGGCACCAAATAAATTATATTGTGTAATATGATTTGATCAGGAAGACGCGAGACAGCAGGAAATTAAGTAATACAGACAAATAAAAGATGAAAAGCAATAACTGTCAACAGATAGTGTAGAAGATGTGTCTGAGGAAAGGCAGAGGGGGGAGGAGCGTTGGTACCTCATGGAGGGAAGATGCCTTGTGATGACGTCCAGAGCCTGCACGGAGTCCTCGGGGACCTCGTTCAGGTGACCCGACAGGGCTTCCAGCAGCATCTGAAGACTCACCACAGACACCCACTGCAAGGACACCTTGAACGTCTGATCTTTCCCCTCACCGGGCAGAGTCACCTCCAGGTCCACCTAAAGATGGAGAGAGGGAGGGGAAGACGAGAACACGGGGGAGGGAGAAAAGGACAAAGCCAGAGACGGAGAGAAACAAGTTGAGCAGAGGGAAATGGATTGAAGAAGAGGTGATGGGGAGAGACAATAAATACCCAAGGGCAAAGTTGTTTTTGCTATGCATCAAGATAACGGAGGCGGCCATTTTGCTCTGCTAAATGTTATTGTTTGGGTTCAGGTAAAAAAAAAAAAAAAAAAAGAGATGCTTGAATGATTCAGTTTGCGTGCTGATGACACGAGGGTCAAGAGCTTGAAATACCAACCCTGTCTCTCCCAATTGGCAGTGGATGTGCTGTGTACATGTTCCTCTTCCCGTCGTAGCCAGGCTGCCGGTCTCCAAAGATCTGCATCTTGAAGTGCCGCACCATGGTGTCCACCACTTCCCTGGAGGGACGGGGATAACAGGAGGGTCAGCCAAAAACACATACCAGTAACTTATTTCAGTATTTCTCGGGACAAAAAACAAACAAACATGGCCGTGCAGTTTCATACTTCTATAAAACAGACGCTTCTTTTTCCTGATATCCCCGTTTTTAAGTATCTAAAATGATTTGCCAAAAAGGAGTTGTTGCTGGGCTTTCTGTTAAAGTAGCTACAGATGTGAACGGTATTTTAAAATCATCAATATCCAAGAGAATATAAATCCCCATGTTCATTTTCTGCTCAAACCTGTGGGTGGACTTACCTGTTGACCCTTCGAGGCCGTTTCTCAGGCTTGATGTCGATATCATAGTGATAGACATCAATCTTGGGAATCTGCACCTGGAAGTGGTTGGCCAGGAGCCGGATGGGTTTCCCCACTGTGCCAAGGCCGGGACGGCGCGGAGGCTGGAACAGAGATGGAGGAGGGGCGGGCGGGCCTGGAGAGAGCGGAGAGAGACGTGAACACGCCACAACCGTCAGTTACTTATTGATTTCACACATGACAAGTGTGAACTGCCACCATCTTAGAGCATTAGAATCAGTAACTTTCTTTATTTTAAATGTTAAATATATACATTAGTCACTTTGCTCCTCTCAGTAAAGACTGAATGCATGGATTCCACGCAAAAAACTAATTAAGCTTTAAATGAAGCACGTTGAATGTGAACAAAAGGCGGTGAGAGCGTGTGCAGTAATCTTTGCATTTAATGTCAGATTTTGAACGCCAAGCTTGTTGCAAACTATCTCATCAGTGGCAACTGCTTGAATGCACTGAAATGGCCCCGCCGACCCACACGTACACACTTGGATTGATCCGTAACTCTGGCCCCTGACCTACATGGGTCAACAAGGGGCTGACGAAACAATGACCTCCAATTATCTTTCAGCACCGCCCCCAGCTCCACCCAGACACACAGGGCGCCCACCCCTCACGCCGAGACAAAGACCGAGCTCCTATTAGACAGACAGCAGCAGGGCCATATGGAGGGGTGCCACGCAGAGAGGCTGGGATTACCGTTACACAGTCCCCCCCACGAGCATGCATCTCACTCACATACACATTACATACAATACACGCATGTGCACGTGCACAGGTAACTATCACAGGTCTGGTGTCCCGAGTCTTAAATTGTAGCATAAAAAGCTGCAGGTAATGGAGGAACACAATGTCTTGAGTGCTTAAGTCGTCAGTTAAAAACTGTGCATACAGATGCTGAAGACCTCATCTAGCTAGAACCGACAAATCATCCATCTCACATCAACACCCCTGAAGGAGGAAGGAGATACTGCGATGGCTGATCTCTCTGAACAAGAGCGTCTGCAGAGGAAACGCGGTGACATTGAATTTAGTCCAGAGAGAAAAAAAGCACGCAAAAGATTGAGAGCATTCTCAAAAGTAAATTTAAATGATATCGTGTTGGTGGTACTGAAGGAGGGTGGAGGAGGCTGCTTACTGCTTTTGTCAACTGACAGCTATGGGACTGCGGGGGTCCTCTTGAACTCCATGCACCCACACGCTCCAGTTAGCAAGTGAAGCGCGAGAGCACAGACAATCAGGACCCTCCCCATCGCTTCCTGAAAACACGCTTCCTAACATGCCCTGCATGGGCCCCAAATCCCCCTCCCCTGCTCCCTCCTACCCACTCCTCCTCCATCAGCATCCAAATAAACCATTAGCTTGATTATATCATCATGCAGCTTTTCTACATCGTTATGTTTATGCTACGGTCTCAAATAAGAAGCTATCCGTTGCACGCCTGCTTTTCTTTGTCACGACTTGGATTAAAATCATCTGATGATTCAGTCCACTTTGTCCTACTGGCCTGGTTACTGATGGCAACACAAAGGCGTACCAAGTGTTCTACGCTACGCTGCAAGCTGAACATTGTGTGCATAATTCTACATTATGTATCACACGCACACTAAAGCATTTCGAGTGCATTGCAGTTCATTAGTAAGTCAGCACATGCATTAGCTCCTCCATTTTGCGCCGTTGTGTTGATGTAGTGTGTATGGAAATCTTTACAAGCAGGAAATGGGTTTATAAAACATTTTGTCTTCTATTGTGTGTATTGTAAAATGCAGATCAATACAAAACCTATTTTAAGGCCACAGTATTCAGGGTTTCTGCAGCCTTCAGCAAGTTCAATTAAAGACTAACAGAATGTAATTGAATACCTGTTTCGTGATCATACTAGTGCTGCAACAAGCCATTATTTTCATATCAATTAATCTGACAATGAATTCTTTTGGAGTAGTCCTTTAGGCAATAAAATGTTAGAGTTAGAGAAAATATTCAGTTTACAAGGATATTATGTAAAATAAATAAAGAATTAAGCCAAAGCAGCGAATCACATTAGCGAAGCAGAAACCAGAGAACTTTTGGCAATTTTGCTCCAAAATTCTGCCGCATTTTCTGAAGATCGACTACTTGATTAATGAACTGACCGTTGTAGCTCTAGTTCATACCGTCCAAAGTATGAAAGCACGAGGAAACAAAATTCAACGCTTTTAAAATACATTTTAAGACGTGCATTTCTGTGACATTGTACATGGGTTATATGTTTCTGCTCACTCTGAATGAACAGGTACAGCGGAAAGACTGACTCTACTGTATGTGAGAGTGGCGCAGTGAGTTCGAGGTCTTCCTCTTCCACTTTCACCAAAAACAGAGCGGGGTACCTATATATAGCCTCTTCAGCTGCCACACTAACTACACTTAGAAACGTGTGTGTGTGTGTCTCTCAACATGAAATGCCTGAACACATCCTACTTCTACTTCCCACAGCCAGAAACATCAAACCAAATTCGAAAAAGGTTTTTAATTTCATTATCAATTAATCTGCCAATTATGTTCTCGATTAGTGGATTTATTGTTCAGTCTATAAAAATGGTAGAAATTAGTCCTTAAGCTGAAATTGATGTTTAAATTGCTTGTTCGTCTGACCAACAGTCCAAAACGCAAAAGATATTCTGTTCACTATCACATAAGAAATAAAGCAACACACACACACTTATTTCTGTCCTTGAGTGCCCTGAGATAACTTTGTTATGATATGGCGCTATATAAATAAAATTGAATTGAACTTTGTTGCAGCTGATTACATTTCTAAACTTGATTTAGTTGTGTTTTTCCTTCGATGAGCACCGTCTCAGGTTAGTTTGTGTGCAAACAAAACACGTGAAAAAGGCAATGGATACAAATACATGCAGCTGATAGAAGGGAAAGAGACCAAATGTAAAGCTGCAATCAAGGATTATTTCCATGAATGATTAACCTCCTGATTATTTTTATGATTAGTCTAAAAACATTAAAACAAAATAGTGGAAAAATTGCCAATCACGAGCCCAAGATGACTTCTTGGACCAGCAGGCCAAAAGACAAAGATATTCAGTTTTCAATGATATGAAAAAGAAAAGCAGCAAATCCTCTCATGTGAGAAGCTGAAACCAGATTATTTTTGCTTGAGAAATAAATGTTCTGTCTATCAACTGAGCTGTAATCAAGTGCCATCAAAACAAAAACCAACCAGGCTGGGCATGTTGTAAGTAAATTAGGAACTAGAGTAATGCTTGGTGTAAATGTTGGGTCACTTCAGTATTTTGTACTGACAATAATATGAGGGGGTAAAAAAACAATGTGGCTCAAATTCATGTAAATGAGGACATTTTACTGTCCTAACATGGACAAGACCTGTCGCAGTCAAGCAGACATTAAAAACATTAACTAACAGCTCCTTATATGAGCAAAGTCAGCAGAAACATCACATGACAGAATAACTTCTCAATAAAACATCTTAGATAGAGCTGCATGATGTCACATGAAGGGATCCAACACACTCGTCAAAACGTGGCGTTTATGCTTCTGCACCAAATGAGACAGAGCTGCATCTAGTGAAATTAGCTTTTCCCCAGATGCACTGGAGGCCAACAAGTCGTTCTGCTCCTTGTGTAGTCTGAGCGCGTCTTTTAGCTTGGATCTAAATGAACAACTAGCAACACAACAGGGTACAAAAGACCATCGCCTACCCGGCCTACTGCGCTGACTTCTCTCTTCACTGATCTAATGTTTTTTTTAAAACAGTATATGCAGTATACTCGCATTCGCTGAGAGGCACCGTAGAGCCGACTAATGCTACACGTGTCCCTGGTAACCACAGTGCGATCAAGCAGAGAGACAGCTGGGCTTAAGCTAAGCATGAGGATGGTGGCTCGGCCTGGTGAGGAGTCAGAGACGAACAGGGAGCGTGCAGGACACCAACACCTGCAAATCACCTGGATTACGGTACAACACTGAACTGTGGAAAAGGCAGGAGGAACTGAGGAAAAATAGATATTCACGAGGAGGAAATAAACACCCCTCAGAGTGGAGACGTGCTTCAGGAGCAACTCGCGTTAACTGGTGAGTTCAGACGCCGAGCGATGTTCGATTCACATACATTTCACCTCTGCAGTCCACGTTCACTTGCCACAGAACAGCCAATGAATGCATTACCCGGTGTAATGGCTCATGCTGAGATCATCATCAACCATTCTCACATTTTACCAGGAAATGCAGTCGTCCTCCGGGCTCCTGCCTTGAATGAACTGGAGTTGTATATTTCTGGATAATCTTGAGCTTTTTCAACTTGAGTAGTCTCATCTTTGCCTCAGTTCACATTACATCAAGTGAGGTGCTGTCCGTCTGCCTCTGTTTACGCCTTTTCCCCCTGTGTTAATCTGCACATTTGTGCCAACTGCTTCTGTTTGTATCTGAACACCTCACTTACAACAGTTGCACCTCACACATCTGGAAACAATAAAAAAAATAAAAAAATTAAATACACAGATTAAACCACCTGCTTTTTGAAGACACCCCAGGCATACAGCACATCATTACACAAAACCTTTGAGGGGCCACACAAAAAGTGCATGTTTTTGAATAAATCCCATAAAACTGAACCAGAGGAGGCTGACAATGTGAACACGTTGTCTATCAGCTTTAAAAAATAAAGTTAAACCTTACAGCATCATTTTAGTATTGCTTTACTGATGCTACGACTAATTGCAGAATGTCCATTTCTTATTATTATTATTATTAATGTGAGTAAATAACATCTGTGATGACAAACCTACACCCACACTGCACTTTGCAAGGTAAAAATGTATTAAATACAATTCCTCGCTGAAAATGGAGCTGGCTGGTGGAAATCCTACAGGTGAATTTTGCATGTTATCATAGATACAAACTTAATGGCTTGCACTGGTTGTGTGCG
>JAVQJL010029249.1:0-17666 GCA_036024295.1 Nannoperca obscura
GTATTTCTTTAAAGTTAAGACTAGTTTAAAGTCATCTTCATTGAAAAGTACAGTGCTTTTCCTTCAAAAATAAGGACATTTCAATGTGACCCCAAACTTTTGAACGGTAGTGTAGTTCCAAAGGGACATGTACTGTCCATGCATCTTTTTCCCAATATAATAATTAATTTATTATGTATTTGTATACTTACAAATATCTAGTATTATACAAATATAAACAGATACATGATGTATACACGGTTACATAACCTTTAATGAACAAACAATATTCAAATGATTAAAACGAATTCGAATACATACATGAATAATAATAATAATACTACACAAGCATCTCTTAACACAACAAGCATAATGCTGCCAGTGCGGACGTGAGTGCGTAATGTGAGCGCGTGTGTCCGACAGAGAACTTCCAGGCCGACCTGGCCAACATCACCTGCGAGATCGCCATCAAGCAGAAGCTGATCGACGAGCTGGAGAACAGCCAGCGGCGGCTGCACACGCTCAAGCAGCAGTACGAGCAGAAGCTGATGATGCTGCAGTGCAAGATCAGGGACACGCAGCTGGAGCGCGACCGCGTCCTCCATAACATGAGTAAGACCAGGAAGCGCTGTGCTAATACACCATCACCCTCCTCTTTCCATTGTGTCCAGTACAAACATCCAACGCTTGATGTTTGTGCCTTTTTGATCAGTTTATTTCAGTCTTATAGCGGAGTGTATTTAGGTTCCTGCTTGGCCTACTTGTATTTGGAGGAATTTATATCTTCTATCTATCCATCTAGCTATATATATCTATATCTATATCTATAGATATAGATATAGATATAGATATATAGATAGATAGATATAGATAGATATAGATAGATATAGAAATAGATAGATAGATATAGATATAGATAGATATATATATATAGATAGATAGAGAGATATATATCTCCCTCTCTCTCTTTCTTGCTCGTTTGATCTCAGGTTTGGTTCTTTAGTAGTGCTTTATGGACTTCAGAGAATCCTTTAAAGTCAGTTGTGAATGCTCTCTGCCAGCAGCCAGACAGTGACAGTTACATTTATCAGCACTAATGGATCATAGTTTTAGTTTTTAGTAAAGAAAACAACAACTTGTAGATAACGTTGATAATATGTTTGTATCTGCCGTGTGGGTAACTCTTCAAAATAAAAAGGATTTCTTTTATGTGACATTTTATTATAGCATTATTATATACTGTCTGTTCTGTGTCGCGCACTTTCAGCATCAGTAGAAAGCGGCACGGAGGACAAGGCTCGCAAGATCAAGGTGGAATATGAGAAGAAGCTGAGCGTCATGAACAAGGAGCTCCAGAAGCTGCACTCGGCTCAGAAGGAGCACGCCCGCCTGCTGAAGAACCAGTCGCAGTACGAGAAACAGCTGAGGAAGCTTCAGATGGACGTGGCGGAAATGAAGAAGACGAAGGTGGGACCGGTCTCAGTATTTGTCCTCTTTAAGGCTGATGGTGATAATACTGGTCTTTTGTGAAGCTCTGGGTCTCTCAGCCTGCTGTGTCTTCTCTTTGTCCTCTATGTCCCATTGTCTTCTTGGTTTTCAAGCACTAAATCAACCCAATACTGGCTAACTGTCTCGATACATGTGTATATAATATAATATAATATATAATGCTTTGATTGTTCCAGGTCCGCCTCATGAAGCAGATGAAGGAGCAGCAGGAGAAGAACAGGATGAACGAGTCTCGCAGGAACCGAGAAATCGCTTCCTTAAAGAAAGACCAGCGGAAGCAAGAGGTTGGTGACGGCGATGGCCTCCTCGTCATCCTCTTCTACCTTCAGTCAGCTGTAATTACGCCTCTCTGTCAGTCAGTAACTGAAACTGTGTTACAGCACCAGCTGAAGTTACTGGAGGCTCAGAAGAGACAGCAGGAGCTGATTCTGAGGAGAAAGACTGAGGAGGTGAGCGGCGGCAGAAACGCACAACAGCACGTGTAGTTCTTTAAGCGTTCACCGGACCTCACTCTTCTTTCTGCAATGTGTGTCAGGTGACGGCTCTCAGGAGGCAAGCCAGGCCCACCTCAGGTAAGGTCATCAGGAAATCCAACTTCCCAGACGCAGTCCAGGACTCCGCCCACAGACCTCCGTCAGGACGCATGTACTCGTCCGGCAACGCTGCTCCCAACGGCACTCGGTGAGTCTGTGTCCGGTGCGTGTTGATGCTTTCCAAAGAAGCAAACAAGTAGAGAACTACCTCTCTTGAACCAAAACAGACCCGTTTTTATCGTTAAAACTTTAAAACGTCATCCAGGAAATGAAAATCCTCTAAATCCTTCAAATGCAACACAAATCTCTTTTTGCACACAGAGTTCAATACATAATTGTGCATCAGACTAGTTTCCAGCTCTGGAACTAGTTTACATCATCCCTGAATGTGCTTTAAAGGATTTGACGCCTGTGATGAATCAGCCGGTCACATTGCTGCCTGGTGCTCTGTGTGCAGGTCCTCCTACAGGCGCACAGTCGGCCTTTACTCCACAAGAGTCGCGCGCAACAAGTGGCAGTCTCTGGAGCGGCGCATCTCCGACGTCATCATGCAGAGGATGACCATCTCCAACATGGAGGCCGACATGAACCGCCTCCTCAAGGTAAAGCTTGCAGCTGTGCGTTGTTCTGTTGGTGTCACTGTAAGAACTGAAGGATGATAATAATAATAATTCTCATGTAACACCTCCGCATTTCTTCACTGTCGACCTGCTCCTCGTTAGAGGAAACTGGAAAACAAATGTACCTGTGTTGTGTAGATGACACTTGCATTATCAAGGGGGCAGCAACAGGGCACACACAGTGCAAACCCTCAAATAGTAATAAAGTATAAAATAAATCAACACATTAAATCACTTCTGAAAACCCATTCATAGCCTTGTTTTTATTGCTTTTATTGTTTTTGATTGTTTTTATTTGTATCCTTCATTGTCTTGCTGTTCTATTGCTTTCTGAGTATCCTGCTTTGCTCTGTCTGTCGGAGCACTTTGAAACTCTGTTTTTAAAGGTACTATATAAATAGTGTTATACAAAGACGCCCGGCAGCGGGCTTTGTGTTTCAGCTGCCGGTAGTTTTCCACGGACTGAAACCTGTTTTAAATTTCTGTCGGTGTGTTTGTGTCCGTAGCAACGAGAGGAGCTGACCAAGCGTAAGGAGAAGGTCATCAGGAAGAGGGACCGGCTGGTCAGGGAGGGGCCGGAGGCCGAGAAGACCGTGCTTCCCCTGAACGAGGAAGTGGATGCTCTGACGGCCAACATTGACTACATCAATGACAGCATTGCAGACTGTCAGGCCAACATCATGCAGATGGAGGAGACCAAGGTGAGGCAGGCAGGGAGCTCTGGGACTCGACCAGTTACACAGGAAGAGTTTATCTTAGCTGGACTGGCTGGTCAGACACAGGGAAGATGTTCTTAGCAGGTATTCACTGAGAAATAGAGTTTCAGACAATTTAGCACTCCACAAAAATCCTTTTTCTGACTTGCTTTCGTTGACATTGTGTGAATTCATGCTTGTGTTGTGTTTTCCGCAGGAGGAAGGCGACACGGTGGACATCTCTGCTGTCGTCAGTTCCTGCACCCTGACAGAGTCTCGTTTCCTGCTGGATCACTTCATGTCGATGGCCATCAACAAGGTAGGAGCGCCGATGCTCGTGTTCATCATCTGAAGCAGCACCACAGTCTGTGCTCATGACTGCTTTACAACATCAATAAGACAGCCGGTGATTCTGATTCAAATCTCTTTATTTAACTTTATTTAACAAAGACATGAATAACATATAATAACACAATTAGCAGGAATGTTAACGGTGCTCTGTGGTCATCTTATTACAAACCCCAGTCAACATCAGCAACAACAAAAAGAATTGGCAGGCCGTGCATTTCACACCTAGGCTTTCAGTGATGTCCTACTAATACCATCATTTGACACCATGTGACCACGGCTAGAGAAATAGTACACAGAAACACACTTACGCACTACTGGGCATTGCATCACCTCAACTGTGTACAATCCGGGCTCTTTAACAGCGCATTTAAAAATAAATAAACTCTACGATATCTCTACTGTCAAAACAAAAAAATATAAGGGTATTTAAAATGATCTGAGCAAAAAGTTTTTATAAGTTCACACGGAATACAGGTAAGCTTTAACTAGATTGTTCACTAAACTGTAAAATCACAGTTTAATATCAGAAAGACACCAACAAGACGGACACATGTTGAATACAACCACACTGCTGCGCCAGCGTGTGATTGGACCAATCGCAGGACGCGTACAACGTTCAACGTGAGGCCTTCTAGAAGGCCTACTGACAACTCGTGATCTGATTGGCTGTCGCGACTGTCTATCAACTGTATGTACCCGTTCACTTACATTGCACAGACGCCAGCATTGTTGATTCTGAAGGCCTAAAACACGAACACGAACATGAAGAGAATATGAAGACTATTTTTTTATATTTAGGGAAAGTAAATTCAAAATTAAATTAACTTTGATCAAATTATGATCATGATTTATGGTAGGCCAGCAGAGAAGGCCTTGCTGGCCCTGAAGGCCACCACTGACAAAAAGGGAGATTTGTTTGTCGATTTCTTCATTCATAGTCGGGGTCTATTTCTTTTTTAACACCAGTCTGGTCTTGGACCGGAGAATAACTTTTTATTTGTGTAAATCTGCCGCTTTTACTTCCACATGATGTCATTTGAAGTTTGTTTTTTGTAATATTGTCATTCCAGCAAACGTTTATCATCAGCATCAGCTGCAGGAACATGTGACTGTGTTACACGTGCAGTTAGTAGTATAATACTATACGTGTCTGCTGACCTCTTCAGGGCCTCCAGGCAGCCCAGAGGGAGTCTCAGGTGAAGGTGATGGAGGGCAGGCTGAAGCAGACGGAGATCACCAGCGCCACACAGAACCAGCTGCTCTTTCACATGCTGAAGGAGAAGGCCGAGTTCAACCCGGAGCTGGACGCGCTGCTGGGGAACGCCCTCCAAGGTAACGGCGCCGTTCTGTTTGAGCTGAGGTAGAAGCGGAGATGAGGACCCAAAACAGAGACCAGACCCCTGGTTTGACCCAGTCCACCTCCTAGAGGCGTCATTAATGTCGTGCCACGTGAATCTGGGAATCTGGTTTTATTCTGGGATGACAATGTTGTTTCTCTTCCACACGTCCATTCTGTTAAAATAAATGTAAATGTGCCACAAACATGTCTTTCTACTCAAAACATCTGGTGTTTCAGGAAGTGGAACGGGTTGCTGGTCAGTTGCATGATGGGACCTATCGACGTGCTCTTGCCTGTTGCCTTCTGCTGAATAGAAACTGGCTTCTTTATTATACAACTGATACAGAAATCTACCTTTTAAAGTCTGGTACAAAGATCATATTACTATAATCCAAATTCCTAAAAAGGTTTACATTTGATTAGATTTTACAGTCATTTGAAAGCGTTTTGTGAGTGTAAATGTATTTTTGCCAGCTTGTGTTCGGTGGAACGCTCTGTTTACAGTAGCTGCACTTTATCTTCTTTATTTCTTTTGGTTTTTAGAATTTCGGGGGACTGTGTTTTTGATTTGTGCATTGCCTTTTTTCTGTTCCCCCACGTCTTCTTGTTTTGTTATGTTTTTTTTACAGAGCTAGGTAACATCCCGGCTGGTAAGTGAAACCATAAGACTCTTTGTCTGTGTTACGAATGCATGGTTCCTTCCCTTTGCACTTTATTAACTAACTAAACCTAACATGAACAGGTGCATGGGGTGCAATGCAACCAGGCTTCCCTCCATCTGTCTGCTGACCTCTCCCTTCCCCTCACCTGGGTACCTTCCTCCTCCTCCTCCTCCTCCTCCTAGCTCACCATGTGCTACAGCCTCCATGCTTTAGCACCCTGCTAACTCCAGACCCTTCCACAGGAACCATACAAAATGGATGTTTTAGCTCTGTAGGTCAGCTGACCCCATCGGGAGCAACGGACTAATGATTCTTCACACTCCTCCACCAAGTTGTCTTATATCGGGTCTTTTACCTTTGCCCCATCTCGCCCATACACCTCTTTATAACCCTCTCCACCTGACTGCTCTCTGACCTCTTCCCTTTTCGATCCATCCGATCCCATTAAGTTCAGTGGGGACCAAGTTTCTGTTTGTGGATTAAACAGCATGGCGCTGCGCTGACATCGCCCTCGTCTGCTTCACTTTTTCATCGTTTCTACGTCCATTTCGCGCAGCTAAATGCAAGAAAAGTGCGTCACCCTTTAGTGAAAGCGAGCAAACGGACACATGAGTAGGTCTCAGTCAAGGTGTGCGTGCTAACAACCACTTGAGAAAGTCATAAGCAGTCGGACAAAAAGTTTTTTATCTCAACTCTAATGTTAAATGGTCTTTATTGGTCTCATCTGACAGAAAACGGAGACGACAGCAGCAGTGACGAGTCAGCCCAGAGCCCTTCTGCAGAGGGAACGTACGTTTGTTTGATGTTGTGCTGTACGTTAGGATATGCTGCCTTCTGCAGTGCTGTATTACAATGTTATCTTATATATTTATTTACTTTATTCTATTTTTTATCTGAAATATGTAGAGGTCCATGCAAACAATGTGATTATTGTAACAAGACATAGAAGCCTTCGCTGTGTGTGTGTGTGTGTGTGTGTGTGTGCGTGTGCATGTCACATAATTATAATTATAAACAGAACGGGAATGTTGTGGCCGACCTTCATGATCCTCAGATTCAGTCAAAGAATGAAACTAAATGTTCCAAAAAAGACATTCGCATTGAACAAATGTACAAAATCCAACTCCAATCCAACTGTTCCTGTTGTAGTCTCAGAAAACATTATAAAGAAGTCCAATCGTAAGTCGTATTTCAGATTTTAGCCTCTTTCTAGTAACGGCCTTTCTGCCAGCCGTGTTTAGAGGAACGTTATCTAAAGGCAGGACGCCCACAAACGGTCTCCAGTTCAAATGTAAAGTCCACCTGGAGTTCATTTTGTAAAGAATAGTGAACAAAAAGCATATTTTAAATTTTCATTTATGTTGCATGTTATGTCACCTGATTTAATGATGTATTATTTATCTTATAATGTTACTACATTTCTAATGTGTTCGTGTTACATGATGTTTTGTGTTGTAATACTAAATACCAAGCTCGTGTTTTCCCTCCAGCACTTTGGCCTCAGATCTAATGAAACTCTGTGGAGACACCAAAACAAGAAATAAGGTATCATAGTGTCTATTCTCCCTCGTTCTCTGCATGCACGTGTGTTTCCCAGTGACTTCCTGTCTTCAGTTTCCCTTGTCTGTGCTGTGCAGGCTCGGAGGAGGACCACCACACAGATGGAGCTGCTGTACGCCAACAGTGACTCCGCCCCCGACGCGCCCACCGCAGACTTCTCCAGTCCGATGCTGCCGTTGGTCGAGACACCGGACGGGGGAGGAGACGTGGACTCGTCAGGCTCATCAGTCAGGGACTACACCGCTCTCTCCCCCGGCTTTTCCTCTAAAATGGGCAGCATGTAAGTCCAGGCCCGGCACTCTTTCACTAACACGATGATTACTCCCTCCTTCCTTCCTTCCTTCCTTCTTGCATGTTTGATGTTGCTGCTTTATTTAATTTTGTTTCACGTTATTAGCATCCCCACATCAAATGTCCATCCCTCCCTTTGAGGTAGAAGCATGTAGAGCGGAGCCGGTATTAACATTTGTGGCTTATTTATCACCGTGTCCCTGCAGAGAGCACGTTTCCTGGTTACACACTGAAAGCGAAATACTAACAAGGCTTAAAGCTTTAAATAAAGGCCACGCTTCCAACCTGAGAGCACACTGACTTGTGTATAGAAAGAGCCTTGGCTACACAGTCTTTTATCAGCACATAAAGTAACAGAATTAGATTTTAGTGTAGCACAGTAGTTAAACATGAGCTTGGCGAAGACCCACCGCTGTTTTGGGGACTTTAAATATCAGGTAACTTTGTTTCTGTGTGTTCTGCTCGCTCATCTCTTCATTGTTGCCGTTGTTTCGTGTTGGTTTCACATCCTTTTTTTTTTTTTTGTATTATCCTTTGTGTTTTTTCTGTGTAACTGTGAACCTGAACGATCAGTTCGGGCTCCAGAGCTTCGTCAGGGGTGGAAAAGCGAGCTCCGGAGCCGTCGCCGCTCTCTCGCAGGAAGACCTATGACAAGGCACACGTGGCGGCCGACAGGGCAAAGGTCAAGGAGATGAAACAGTAAGAGCTTGCTGCCGACACTGTGGCTGCAATGCCCAAAAATTAATTCAAATAACTTCACTTGAACTCTACTGATGTTCCTTCTCTCGGTTTCCTGCTTTAGAGAAGCATGTGGTCTCTAAATCAACTCAATCCTAAATGCTCTGTGCCTGGTGTGATAGCCTGTGACCTGAATTCAATTTAACTTGGATATTATGTCTCTTTGTTGAGCCATAATGGGGACGTTTTTGCACCTTGCCAATCAATCCCTGTGCTGCTAATTTATACGCACTTTACTGAGGAAATCACTGTCCTTTCCCTTTCTCTGTCGGTCAGTTTCCCCCGTGTCTCCTGACCCGCACGCTACGTCCTGCAGGTGTTGGTCAATCACTCGTTGGATTTTTTTAAATATGCTGGGAGAGACGGTTCTAGCAGAATGTGAGGGTGAAGCTTTATTTATACAACACATTTCAAGCACAGGCAACTCGGAAAAGAAAAGCATTAGAATGACACAAAACAACAAGAAAGAATAAAATTGTTAGGAATGAGCTCTAAGTTGCAATGCAGCAAAGGAAATAAAAGTGCATTAGAGAAACCAATCGAGCCAAGGCACAGGAGAACAGCAGAGCTTCTCATTTAGATTTGAACATTCAAATCTAACCTCTTGTTGCAGTGGAAAGACGTCGGCCGGCGTACAGGGCGTGGTGTGTTGGACAGAAGGTCCAGCCAGGCCAGGAAACCCCGGAGATATGTTAATGCACTACCATGAAATGATTAAAGACACTTTTCCTGTCGAGCTGTCCCGACTGTTGCTCCCATACGTGAACGCAGCATATGGGTCTCCCTTCTGTCCTCACGCGCTCCTCCCACACTCCTGCCAGCAGAGTGTAAACAGCTCAGCACACACTTTAATTATGCTGCAGCTTAACTGGCAGCCCTACTGTCTTCCTTCACAGCCCAGTCATCAGGAGCCCGAAGAGCAGCCCACCACTTCCTCTCCCCCCACCGCTCGCCCCCGGCAACCACGTCGACCGCGTTTATCCGTATGACAGGGTGTGTAGGGCGTACTGCACAGGATAAGTCAGAACCAGGAATAAGTCAAATTGACAAGAGCCGGCCACAGACTCAGATTAGAGTCGGGGGAAGATGCTGAGAAGGATTTTTGCACGACACAAAATCTGTCAGTTTCTGTCAAATGCTGCCCAAAGCCTTAATTCCCAAGTTACAGTAGACATCTTAATGCAGACATGAGGCATGCGTGTAGATCTGTAGCCGTACGTGCACAGTTAGATTGAGTAGTGTAATATTGCAGCCTTTTCATAAAAAAAACGACCTTTTTGTTCGTTGTATTGTTGTCCCGAGTATTTTAGTTTTAGTTTTTAGAAATACAAGTGTCCTAAAAGCATTCGAGACCACACTAGTGGTTTTGCACAGGATTGTAATTCGTATTGTTCGGCCCGTTAAATGCACTTTACTCCTCATGAAACACCGCTGGAGTGAAGATTTAGTTTTCCAGCTCCCATGTAGCCATTTATAATCCTTTCATTTGTTTTTTTATCCAAAGAACTGCTAACTTCAAATTGTCAGACAGAAGAAGATCGTAACTAAATGTGGTGAAACACAGTTTCAACTTTTAGCCCGATGATTTTCAAACTGTACTGGTCTGACCTGAAAGCAATGGATGCATGTAAGGTAGTTAAAACATACTAAACCACCTTCATTCTCATTCTATACTCAGAGTAACAGGCTGTAGTTACACTGTTACTGTGTTTTAAAAGACTTTCCCATTCACGAGTATAGTTTCACTCTAGAATTAGCTCTTCGGGTTAAATATGTATACATAAATATATATTTTTTAAATGGAGGGACTTAATAAGAATAGGAAGTCATTAGTGTTTAACTGTGTAGCTGGTCTCAGGAATATCTAATACTCTCCTCCCCTCCAGGACCCATCCTCCGTTCCGTCTCCGATGCACCCAAGTACAACTTTTTATCTTTTATTTGTCGCACGGGTCACTAAAATGTCACCGTTATAACACAGACACTCGCGTGGTGTCCTCTCACGCTGATCAGCGTCCAGATTTCCCAGACATGACGTGGTTAACGTGGATGTACTTTCTGGGATCAATAGATAATTACAATGAACCCAACCAGCGTCATCTTGTTAAGCTAATTACTGCTACTGAGCCTGAACCCTCGACTACCCCTTTGTTTTTATGAGCCTGTTTTCAGTTCAGTGAGCTTTTCACCAGCTCATCCTGCTGCTGCACCGATAGCTACCACTGTTAGAGAGTAGTGATGGAAGTTACACCATCAGCACCAATTAGTGACAGGTTTCTGTGATGCTATTGGGCAGATCCGACAGCGCTGGTTTCCAATGATTGTCCTTCTTTGTCTCTTGTATCTATTATTGGCTGGAAAAGAGGAGTTCCTGAGGGTGCAGGGTTATTCCACTCCAATTATTAGACATGTCCATGCAGCACCTATTGATGGTGTGTGTGTGTGTTTTGAAGGGGCGTGATTAACCCGGTGCCGGCCACTAAGAGCAGTCGGTCAGCGACGCTGCAGTGCGTCCACGTGGCGGAGGGACACAGTAAAGCTGTTCTCTGTGTCGACTGCACCGATGACCTTCTCTTCACCGGATCCAAAGGTTAATACCCAGAAGTCCCCCCTCCCTCCATCCTCCTCTTCACTCTAATCCCTCTCTCTCTCGTCAGTATTCCCCGCACGTCTGCTTGTTACTGTGTTGGAAATTTATTATGCATTGACATGCTGTTGTATAACGGCTAATAAAACCTGACAGCGATTAATTAAGACTGTCGTGTGCACAGTATGTGGATGAATGAGGTGAGGAATTAAAATGACATTGTACACACAGTAAAACTGGTGAGGGAGCGTTTTATGAGAATTAATGGAGGTAAATATATTGGCAATCAACCAGATTGTCTTTCTAACGTGATTCTGGTTTTGTGGGTTTGTGTTAAGATAAATGTCCTACGGCTCTGGACCCTGTGGCTCAGCATGCTGATGACACTGTGTCCTCCTGTAGATCGGACCTGTAAGGTGTGGAATCTGGTGACGGGTCAGGAGATAATGTCCCTGGCCGGTCACCCCAACAACGTGGTGTCGGTCCGCTACAGCTCCAGCTTGGTCTTCACCGTCTCCACCTCCTCCATCAAAGTCTGGGACATCCGGGACTCGGCCAAGTGCATCCGAACACTAACGTGAGTGCAAGCGTCTCGGCGGACTCCAGGCATCATGGGTTATGCATTCCTGTTATCCAAATCTTTTTCTTTAAAAGAATATATGTACAACATTGGACCCTGAATGATCCTTAAAGTGCCGAATTCTTAAAGGGAAATTGAAATGTAGCAGTGAAATTCATCATCATGCTTCAGCGCCGTCCATCAAAGGGCATCTGTTGCCTCCTGATGCGGATCCATACATGTCTCATCCATCAGGTCCTCGGGTCAGGTCAGTGTCGGGGAAGTGTGCGTCTCCAACACCAGCCGGACCGTCACCATCCCAGCAGGAGAGAACCAGATCAACCAGATCGCTCTCAACCCCAACGGGACGGTCCTGTACGCCGCCGCCGGAAACTCGGTCCGAGTCTGGGACCTGCGAAGGTGAGCAGCAGAGTTCAGACGGAGACGTGCACGTGATCATCTGGGATTTGGACAAACTGCTCTTGTGTTTGATTTGTTTTTAGCCACTTTGGCGACGTGATTTTTGTCGGTCTGTTCTGTGATTTTTCACATCTCATGATCAAACTCCAGTCAGCCTCCAGTGTCCTTCAGAGATTAATGCTAAATGTTCATTAAACATTAGGAAAGATTTGAATATTAGTACCATTTACTTCATTTGAAATTCAAGACCTGTTGTTTTAATAAGTAAAAAAGTAAGAAAGTAATACTTCAATCAAACATGATTAGGTTATTTGAGAATTACTCTACAGTCAACGGTCTTTTCTATTAGATATAGATCTTTTATTTTTCAGTCAAAATATAAAATATTTCTTTAAGAAGCACTAGCAGCCGTCTGTTTATCCTTCTTTGCATTTTTATTTGCTCGTTGTGACGACGCTGCACCCCTTTCGGACACCGGGAGTCAATTGAAAGTCCAATTTCTTTTCCTGAAGATCCGATTCAGTTTATGAAACCTGACAGATATCCAATTCCAAAGCTGTCATCCACCTCCGGCAGCCAGCCGGTAAACGTTCTGAAGAATTGCCTCTTTGTTAGAAGGTAAAAACGGTTGATAACCGGCGGTCTAGTTGATTGAAATAACTTTGAATGAATATTGAAATTGAAGCTTTGGTTATCAACATTAACTAAATACTACTACTACTACTAAATACTAGAACTGGTATTTAATTTTCACCACGATGTTGTAGTGAGCCAAACGACACTTACTGACTCGCAGGTATTTATTTATGTCTCTCTCAGATTTGCGTCCACGGGGAAACTCACTGGTCACCTCGGCCCGGTGATGTGTCTGACTGTGGATCGGTCTGGAAACAACCAAGACCTGGTGATCACCGGGTCCAAGGACCACTACATCAAGGTGTGTTTCCGATGATCCAGCACCTCTTTGTCCCGTATTTAACCCCAGCACAAGCTCTGGAAGCAGCTTAATGTCCCCTGTGAAAACCAACATATGATTTAAGCATTTAGGAATAGCATATGAGGACTGTGGAAGTTCCTTACGCTCCATAATGCAAGCGAGTGTGTTTGTTGGATTTCACAATAAAAGCACACCTTTACAGGGTTCACACGGTCATGAAATTCCTTGAAAGGTTATGAAGATAGAAGAACTTCTATTTTCCAGGACTGGAAGTGGTTTGGAATAAGCAGGAATGTTTAGAAAAGTTATGAATATTCATTGTTTCAGTTATTGTTTTAAAATATGTTCATAACATTACGCAAAATACGTTCCTTGTATTACTAATTTAAAATCGATTGGCAAATATCTGCATAACAGGCAAACGACAAATATAATACATGGCTCGAGAGGCGCTGTGTCCTATTTTAAAGTACTTAAATAAAGTTGTGTAAATGGTGTAGTTTTGTGTATTGTGGGCAAGTTTTGACAGTGCTTTGGTGCAGATGTGTGGCTTTAACACGCGGCTCTGTGGCTGTTGCAGCTGTTCGACGTGACTGAAGGCTCTCTGGGGAGCATCGGCCCGACGCACAACTTTGAACCTCCACATTACGACGGCATCGAGTCCCTGGTGGTCCAGGGGGACATCTTCTTCAGCGGCTCCCGAGACAACGGCATCAAGAAGTGGGACCTGGACCGCAAAGACCTGCTGCAGGTACTGGATGCAAAGATGGAGGAGAGTGAGGAGGAGTAGGGATGCAATGACATATTTAGGTATTTGGTTTGAATACGTAGGTTTTATAATACAACATGTCAAAGAAACGCAGCGTAACAAAGTGAAGTTTAACAAAAATAAGTGTGGGTATAAAACGTCTTTGAAATCTGGTGCATAAAAACTGAACGTATAACCTGATCATATTTAAGTGTTGTCGATGAGATGCCAACATCATCTCGTCATATTTACAGGTCTGATTGTTGTGAACATGATATTAAACATAAAATGTCCGTTTTCAATTAAATATTTCTTATTTTTTACTTGTGGCTGTTTTCAGACTGTCACCACTATAGACACATGGTTTCAGCTAAAACTTTGCTCCCATGAGCTCACACTGTTTGAGAAGAGACATAAATAATCTAAATAAATTGAATTGGTGTAAGATGGAACATGTCGACCTCATAATTGACTTATATAGTTTCTGTTTTTTTAAACCTCTTTTATAGTTTGTCGCAACGTTTAAGACATTTTCTCATTTGCAGACGATCGTAGATTAAAACCTGCAAACCTTGTCTCCAACAGCAAGTCCCCAACGCCCACCGTGACTGGGTTTGTGCGCTGGGCATCGTCCCCGGGTCTCCGGCCCTGCTGAGCGGCTGCAGGGGTGGGGTGCTCAAGCTGTGGCACACGGACACACTGGGGACCCTTGGGGAGCTGAAGGGCCACGAGAGCCCCATCAACAGCATCTCTACCAACAGCAGCCACCTGTTTACTGCCTCCGAGTGAGCCTCGCACACACACACACTTTCTATTCCTACACACACACACACACTTTCTATTCCTACACGGACACACACTTTCTATTCCTGTACACACACGCACACACTTTCTATTCCTACACGCACACACACTTTCTATTCCTACACACACACACACACACACTTTCTATTCCTGTACACACGCACACACACTTTCTATTCCTGTACACACACACACACACACACACACACACACACACTTTCTATTCCTGTACACACACACACACACACACACACACACTTTCTATGCCTGTATGCGCCAAGATCCCTGCTTTGGCTTTCAGTTTTGGGATATCTTTGATGCGCGTGTTCTGCCGTTTCTTACCGTTTCCTGTTCCTGTCTTCCAGCGATCGGACTGTGAAGATTTGGCGTGCACGCGGCGGACTGGACAGCACCTTGGAGGCGGTTGACAATGCGGACGAGGTGGCCAGTATCTGAACAGCGCCACCTGCTGGGTTTCCACTCTGAAAGGACACTAACGGCATCTTTTGATGCTGCTGCCCTGCACTTTGACCCCTGACTTCTCAAGCCCACCGCTGACACCTAAAGCGCGTACCGACCACGCCATGTAACCTTTACGACTGAGCCAACAGGAAAGTAGTCTCATCTCAACATTAAACTAGGACAGTACTTTGTTTCTTAGACTGTGTGTGCTCAGAGGGTCGTGCTAATCCATTTTCCTTCGCCGTACTGTTAACAACTCTCTGCAGCATAAACTCGTCTTTTCTCTTCCGCGCTGCAGACGATACGTCAGCGTGAATCATAAGAACTTGTACTCACAAGATGTTTATTTAGGACTTGAGCACGACAAACACACAAAGAAAATCTGCAATCACTACCCAAAAAAAAGGGGAGCAGTGTGTTTTGTTAGATTCTGGGAAAATAGACAGGAAGTTGAGTGTTAAAGGAGAAAAAGGTGGCAGAGCGAACGGGTTGGTAGCTGGTCTTCACAACCCAGTTGTCTGGTTTCTTGGGATTGTTGCACTCGAGACAGAACCAACGTCCCCGCCCTCCTTCCCCCTCCCGAAATAACAAAAGTGGCTTTGACTGTCATCGTTCACCCCTCAACTAAATGCCTAAAATGTCAATTTTCCTTTCCTTGTAAGGGGAACGGCTTCTGTGCGCCTCCCTTCTCAGTTTCCGCAGCTGTTTTTAAGATCAGCGACCAAACATTGTGCAAACTTGTCGTCTTTGCTGTCGTGCACTGCACTCGTGAACAGAACTCACGTCACAGAAACAGCCACGCTTAAAGCTAAAGTTCAGCATTTTAGGAAATACTGTCTTGCTGTGAGTTTGATGTAAGGCTACAGCCGGCAGCTGGTTAGCTTAGCATACTTTAGCTTAGCTTAGCTAACAGATTTCCAACCCCTAGCCAACGGTACCAAAATCTGACTACCAGCTCCTCTAGAGTTCATTAATTAACACGTTCAATCTTTTTTCCTTTCATGTGCACAAAAACCAAAGAGTAAAAGTGTAAAGTCAGTTTGTGGTTTTGGAGATTTCCTTTCCAAACTCCATTTTACACTTTGGTTTTTGTACAGATTAAAAAAACAAGATGTAATGAGATAATCAATGAGCTTTGGGGCTGCTGCTAGGCAGATTTTGGTACCTTCAGCCAGAGCCAGGCTAGCTGTTTCCCCCTGCTTCCAGTCTTTATGCTAAGCTAAGCTAAGTGGTTGCGTGTAAAGTAGCTGGCATCGATCTTCTCATCCAACTCTCTGGCAGAAAGCGAATAAGCAAATTTCCCAAAATGACGAACTACCCCTTTAACTCTTGAGCACTTGTTAAAATCGACATAATTAGTCTTTGAGATTCACTTAATCTTTCTTAAATGTGAGCCGGTTCAGTGTTTGAGGATATTCTGCACTTGTCCACGTCGTTTCATCGTGTGTAAAAACGTATGTTCACTCTTCACGTGTTCGCTGAACCTCCACTACTGAGTTGTCGTCTCACTCCTGCTGCTAAGTCGTGTTCTCACCACCTTCAACCCCTGTAAGAGGGCTTCTTGTCGTGGACTCCGGGTGAGGTCCGCTCAGCACCGAGTAATGTGTGTATAAAGTTTTAGTTTTCTTTGGAGAGGAGAGGCCTTCAGACTCTGCCGGTGTTGTGAGTGGCGTCTGTCTCCCCGATGTTACCGCTCTGTAACGATTGTGCGCTGTCACTTTTTGAATGTTCGGTGAAACAGCAGTTTGTATAATGGAGTGCATATCTAATGTATGTGAACAATGTATTTAAAAAAACAAAAATTGGACTGAATGTTTGCTTTGTTGGGACCATCGATCTGAACGCTGTCTGGCAGAAGAGGCAGGAAGACTGACGAGCTGCAGTTAAGTTTCTGACAGAGCTCTTCCTCCAGTGGCAGGTTGTGTTTAGTGGCCTACAGTTAGTTTCTCTCTCTCTCTCTCTGTTTTGTTTGTTATGCTGTTCCTGTTCCACATTTCCTGAGCGTTCCCCCTCTGGAGTTTTAGTAGCCATTGTCAAAATGACAGACTCTGTAGCGATTCTAATGTCAGATGCCTGGTGAGAATAAATGTCATCTGTCAAAAACAAATACCTCTGTGCGTTTATTTTTTTTTTTACTTACATCTGCAGGTCGGTTACTTAAACATTAAAAGTTAAATATCTGAGAAAAGCAGGTTCACATTTGTCTTTGTCTGTTTCTAAGCAGCATACAAACATTTCTTAAATGGTTCATAACTTTGAATGCTTATTGATGCACAGTGTCCACAAGTGTGTTACTATCTTCAATCAGTCAGACTTTATTTATATCGCAGCTTTGGTAAAGGTTAGTGCAGTTAACGGTGCTTCACAGATAAGACGGGACAACTGTAGCAAAACAAACATTTGGATTTAAAAGCTATAAAGAAAAAATGGAAAATGAATAAATAAAAGCTAGATTAAAATAAGATAGAAAAGGACAAAATCAAAGGGATACAGTTGATGAGGGATGAGAAAAACAAATGCTAAAAATGCTAAATATGGGGGGCTTAAAGCGTCCCCCTTATTTTCTTGTCACTTTTTATTTGTAACAGATAAAGTTTTATACAAGAGACAAGGACAAAGTCAACAAAACGTGCACTAGGTGGGACACTGGTTTAATCAGTTTTGTCTTTTAGACAAGTTAGCATTCCTGACTGTCTCCCCTTTTATTCTTCAGGGAAAACTTTTTCCATCAAATGTATCCTGTTTAAGTCAGTCAGGTTTCATGCTTTCAGTCAGGCAAGTTTATTTATAAAGCACCTTTCATACACGGATGCAATTCAAAGTGCTGTACAGAGAAAAGGACAAAAAGAAAAAGCAATAGTTAAAACTATAT
>JAVQJL010029254.1:0-14604 GCA_036024295.1 Nannoperca obscura
TTTCTTTAAAGTTAAGACTAGTTTAAAGTCATCTTCATTGAAAAGTACAGTGCTTTTCCTTCAAAAATAAGGACATTTCAATGTGACCCCAAACTTTTGAACGGTAGTGTATATGTTTACAAAGAGCTGAAATCAATTATTATAAAATATATATTTTCATTCTGTTAATGTCTTTTCATTTGTTGAAGTGTCACAGTTGAGGAAGGCTGTGTTAGGTTGTGTTAAATTGCCTTTTCTGTGTTGTATTTACTTAACTTTACATTTGGGCCACCAAAAATGTACTTTGGCCATCAAATTTAGGGGCTCGATGGGCTGTGGGGCCAGTGCTCGAAAATATTAGTGTCTATCCCTGATTTTGTTTAACTAAAAATGCCAAATAAGTGGACTGGCTTTAAATATGAGAGTTTTTGCTGGTTTTTCTCTGAGTGCAAACGGAATATCTTTGGGTTTTGGTCTGCTGGTCGAAATAAGCGATTTGAAGACCTAATCTTTGGCAGTAGGAATCACTATTCCTCAGACATCAGATATTTTCTAGACCAAACCGTTAATTGGTGAACTGCAGGGAATTAAAGGAAGAAGGAGGAGGGATAAATGAGAGTTTAGATAAAGAGTGGAGAAGACCATGAAGAAGAGGAGAGAGCGAGAGGTGTACAGGTATGGAAATAGAGAGTGTGTGTGTGAGGGGGGAGTAATTCAAGAAAAAGAATAAATTACAGGAAATAAAGAGGGAATTAAAAGTGTATTACTAAGATGGAGGAGGGTTTTAACAGTGTATATTATGTGTCTCTGGCTGAAGGTCCTCCATCAGTATGGTGTGCTCTCTTTAACACACACACATCAGTAAATATAGCTCTACAACGGTCACATAAGCCCTGTGTGGGTGAGTATATGTTTGTGTGCAGAGAACCTCTTGCTTTCTTTTGTCTCATCCGACATTTAAATCTCATAAGGAATTTACCCACGTGCCCCGGCGGGTCAAGAGGGGGGGGGGGGTATAGTCTGCTATCAACCTTTAAACCCAACAGCCAAAAACAACGTGCGATTTTAAAAACTGAGTAATGAAAGAATGTCAGCAGCTTGTCCTTCAGCGTTACAGGCAACAATAAGGAGAGGGGAGAGAGATATAAGTGTAGAAAACAGGAGGATATCTTGGCGGCCACACAATTACAGTACAATAGGAGATGCAGTGCTGTAGTTTCTTTTCTGGCAGGCGTATTGGTGTTTGTACTGAACTGTGAGGCTCAGACAGGGGGTTGGTTGTTTGGTGCCACAGCTGTTATGTTTGCTTTTCTATAGTTCAAAAATATGAAAATGCATGTTTTTCTCTCTAAAAATTACTATAAAATTAGTAATACCACATGTACAAATAATCTATTACAAGTAAGGAAGTAGATGTCCTGCATTTCAACTTTTACCTAAATAAAAGTACAAAAATGTTTAGCATCAAAATGTACTCATAATAATGTATATGATTATTGGATTCATATTGATGATGCATTAATGTGTAAGCATCACTTTGATATTGCAGCTGGTGTACATGGGGCTAATTTGAACTACTTTATGTACTGCTTGGTAGCGTGTGTGAATTTCCCCCCAGTGGATCAATAAAGTCTTATCTTTATCTGTAATAATACATCAAGATTTTTTTGTCTGTCATATTTTGTACGACTAATCTTAATTCTCAACATAACTACAGTCGTAAATTTAGAGGAGTTAAATGTACAATATCTGCTTCAGAAGCATAAATGGAAACACTCAAGTAAAGTACAAGTACCTCCAAATTGTAGCAGAAGTGTAAAGGAGCTGGTGCCTCCTGATCTTTCCGCTCTTGTGTTTTTCTGCTGTTGGGTGACTGATCGTCAGCTTTTTGTTGCTGTTGGCTAACAGGCAGCATTTACAGACACAATTTCAGATGACAAATACCATGTGATCCTTTTTAGTTTGAATGCTCTGATTGTAAGTCACTTTGGACAAAAGCATCTGCCAAGTGACAAAAAAAATGTTCAACAGAAAACTTTGTGAATGAGATCAAGGGAATTCTAAGTTTGGTTAGACTGAAAAGCAGAGGGTTAACTGGCTGAGACTTTTGCCATTTTATTTTATTGTCTAAATGCAAGCGTAGACAGAACCCCTGCCTGACATGAAAACAAAACAAACTAATCCACCCATGTGTAGACCGTGGATGGATGAAGAGAACTGGAAACACAAGTGGCTCAGTGGTGCATGAAGCAGCTGAAATGCAGACGTCTGTTTCACATTGTAAGTTTATGGAAAAAAGTGTTCTTGTTAAAGTTGTAGTTACACAGTTGGGCCACTATGTCAAATTAGCTTCAAAGCCCAGCGCACTTCCTGTGGGCTTGCTGTAGACATGGCCATAGGTAAACACCTTTTGTGGAAGGTGCTAGTGGTTCTGCGTGGCTACATTTCCATTGGGAACCGTGTGGTGTACCTGGATTTACCTGTGCTGAAGGTTCGCAACAATCACTCGCAGCTCTTCTCTTAAACAGCTATTTAAACTGGCGAATACATGTAGAATTAGATGAATTTATAAACACAGACAAACTAGCTGTTAAACTGAAATCATGTTAATATTGCAATATTGCAAGCAACGCTTTTGCCCCTATGAGGCAACTTTGGTGGAGTAACCACAACATTTACTTCAAAAAACTTCTTTTTTTTAAAAAGGTGGTTCAATTTACCTGGAGCATTTGTTTCTGTTCACTGTATAATTATAAAAAAGTATAATAAAGCACAAATGCCATTAGAAAAATCTTGTCATGTCAGAACAGCCGGAATAAGATGCATACAATGAAGATTAAACACGATCACAGTTGCTCCGGAAGGTGGATGCCTCACATCTGTCTGCTAGGCTCCACTCTGCCGTAAAAAAACACATTTATTCTGCGCTTAGTGAAGAACCTCAAACCTTGCCTCTTGTTTTAATCACTGGCATTAAAAGCTTAAATAAAACAACAGCAAAAACCCCCACCCCACCTCTCCGCTGCTGTGCTTGGACAGGGAGCTGGAGGGTGTTGCCCCGTCAGTGGGTGGTTGCTCTCATGCCTCCACAAATTGGATTTTCTGCTGTCCAGTAGCTCAGTTGTTCACTAAACATGATGTCACTCCAAATCTCTCCCTTTCTCTCTTGCTGGACCCCCTTGCTCAGATCGAGTTTTAATTCAAGTGCAATCTAGGTCACGTGGGGGCAGATGAGTTTGTTTAGCACAGTAACGCTGCCTGACACTCCTACTTCTCAAAAACAAAACAAATAGTGTTTTTCACGCAGCACTTGTGTATATGTGTGTGTGTGTGTGTGTGTGTGTGTGTCTGTGTGTGTGTGTGTGTGTGTCAGGCTGTGCTGAAGGACAGGAACATGAAAAAATAAGTGTGAAATCCATTTAATCTCAAAATACCTGGACTGTATTATGTGGTTAAAATAAATGTTCAAGTTCCGAAACATTGATTAATTATTGTCATATGACCCAACATTAAGATTCTGGTAAACATTTAACAAGTCTTAAGTCTGTCTTTGTTGCATTCTTTGTGACATTCCTGACTGTTCAGCTCAGCTCAAACATGTGAGAAACATCAACGTGCAAAATGAGATTTCAAGCCTCATTTTTAGAGCAGCAGACTTGTGACCAGAACATCGCTGACTTGAATCTCGGAAAAAAATGCGTGGAGAGTCAAAATATTCAAAGTGTTCTTCCCTCTATCAGAAACGTGTTGTTCAGGTGTTCTTGAACTAGGCAAAGCAAGTGGAGATGCTTGGCAGCCACCAGTAGAAAACCGTGGAAGTACTTTCTATCTCACACGTTCAAAATGTTGAGCTTTATCATGCTTCATGTTGAAGAAAACATTTTTCCAGGTGAATTTGAATCATCCAGGAAGTGAATCCACATGTGTTTTCCACATCTAAAGTGATGACTGACAACAATAAATGAATTAAAAATGACTTTTAAATGCAATACAGTGTTAGCAACAACATCTTTGTGGGCATTAAAATAGAAATGGTTGACAGAAATGTGCTCAGTAAATGTCATGGCAATCCGCCTGTCAGGTTGCAAGCCATCCTCTGGGCAAAATAAACATGTTGGCCTGTCGGAGGCACTAGAGGAGAGCTGATGAAGTGTCATAAATTGAAAACAGTTCATCCTTTGGAGAGCATTAATCATCTCAGTAAATTTCATACCAGTCTGTCTTTTAGATTGTGACATGTCTTGTGGACAAGTAAAAAGTTTGGCTTGATGGGGACACTAAAGGAAAGATCGTGGTATCATTAAAATGAGTAGGGATCGTCCTCTGGGCAGCATGAACATCCACAGCAGATTTCATAAACATCTGCCCAGTAGTTGTTGAGATATCTTGGTCTGGGCTAAAGACTGGAGACTAGCAGGGCGACACACTGATCACAATACATTGATTAGTTAATGCAAACCCAACACTTCTTGTCTTTTTTGGTAGTAGAATGCCTCATTTGTGCTGTGGATTTTATTTTTTGTTACACAGTGGAGCCAGTATGCTTGGCTCTCTTGAAAAAATGGTTATTTAGATCATCAAATGATGATCTTTTTGCAAAGAACTTGATTGTAATTACCAGTGGAAAATTGGGCTTAGAGGCTCCAAGTTAGGAGTTAAGCAGACAAATGCTTCGGTTCTTTGATGCAAAAAAGGAGAATCCGCTTGTTATTGTTACAGAACTTCGCATCTACTCTGAGGCTAAAGTCTCTCTGTGGTCTGGACAGCCCTTGCGGAAAAACCTCTCTCTCATCAGTGAAACTGATGCATGATTTCTAACAGGCTTAAAAGGTGCAAAAAAGTGTCAGTTCACCCATATAGTTTTGGTTTTGTTTGTCCAGGTTTCGAGATCTGTCTCTGAGATTTCAGATGTAACCCCAATACAATGGAGGTGAATAGCATTTAATTTGTTCTATTTACAGCACTGATTCAACAGCAACCTCTGAAGTAGTTTCAATCAATGTTTGAAATCAGTGTTCCATATCTTGCATTGAACAGTTTTCACAAGAAATACTTTCAAAAAATAGTCCGTTGTCTTTGCAAATCCAACATTTTGGACCTCATCTGAAACAAATCCATAAAAAAAAATCCTAAAGCTGACATGTATAAATGAATTTTCCAAAAAGAAGAGACCCAGTCGGAAAGCGACCAGAGGGCCAATCCAATCCGAGCAGATCTGGGGATAATTCAACCTGACCTGAAACCACCCAAGAGCACAGAGAACACCAACAAAGACAGCAGCATGATGCTCTGCCTATTAACAAGTAGCAGCACTTGAAAAAGAGTAGCAATATGTCATTCCTATTTGATTATTCATGCACACAGGGATTATGAAATGCTACATGATTAGCCCTGATTGATCTATTAGTGTATTGGACATATTGACACAGCATAGGGCTGCCACTTTTTCAAAAGCTCAAGTTTGAATGAATGAGAAGTAACAGGAAATAATTTGAAGGCAACCCACAAAGCCTAATCCTAAAGTAAAGTAAAGGTTGCTTTGTAAAATTGACGTGGTTATGATTAAGGTAATAGGTGACTTCAGGCTGTCGCGATTATAATCAGGCATTCCAGCAGTTTAGTATGACATTTTCATAAAGTTAGTCAAGACAGATAAAATAAAAGAATCTGCAGCAGCAGAGCCTGAGATATCCTGGCCTTAGTCTTAAATATAGGTCCAGTCCTTAAGATTCACAGAAGACAATATTCAGCTGGACTTAATGTGTAAAATCAGTGGAGCGCCCCTTTAAAAGCTTCCAGGCATCACTTCTTTCCTGCTGTGATAATTCTTTCAGCAAGTTTCCTCCATTGTGCTTTAACAAAGAAAACAAAAAAATAGCCCAATTTGCTCAATGCATTTTGTGAACGCCCCCCAACTTGAGGACAAGGCATTGCCTGTGTATATGTCTGCATATACACTTTGAATTTACAGCTAGGACAGATCTATTTTCTGACTAGAAAGTGACAGCAGTAATGCAGCAGAACCCTCCCTGACAAAATGAGACTGAATATACTTTGGGTCTGGCCCAACTCAGGTCCCAGATTGGGGATCAGTTACTATGAAGAGTTTTTAGACATTTTTATTCTTACAATTTGGGTGAGTTGACCCTTTATCTTAGCCTGTTCACTGGACTGTGCTGCCCCACATTGACAATTATCTCCCCAATACTAATTAGCATCACTTAAAACAAATTACACAAGTTGATTGATTCACCTGTTGCTATGCCAGATCCTGAGGGTAGCCATGGAGCTAGTTAGTGATCTTGCCTGCTTTCTCCTGTTCTTATGGCACATGTGATGAAAACTGTAATAATTTCCACTTCTCTTTCTGTGGAGATTCTGCTTCTGCTGGTGAAGTAAAAAAAAGAGATTGCATCCCCACAAAATTTGTAAAGAACTGCCCTGTGCTTTTGTATCCAGAAGGGAGTTGTATATTCTTGGCAGCAGGTGAATAAGCAGGTGAAACCAGCTTAAACCTGGATTTGTGTCAAGGATGGTGTTTGTTGTCAACTGGAGGCTTGTTGGCGTTTGTTAGCAGGGGCAACAATGTCAGCCAAAACAAAAAAACGAATTCAAGGCCTGATGGACGGCCATGTGTAGCCATCTTCAATGTGAAAGCTTTCTGTTTCCAGTGAAATGCAAATTGCTGCTTTTTAGAAATGATGAAGTCTTGAGTGCTTGTTGGTGGGCGCCCCCAGTGCAGTGAAGTCTTTAAAAGGCAAGTTTTCTGTCTCAGTAACAATTTAAAACCTTCTTTTACATTCTTGTGAAATCCTTACATTTTCTAGAACATTTATTTTCTCCTATTTTTCTTTTGCGACCTTGTAGCACATTGAAATACCTATATAGTCATGTGGAAAGGTACATGTATTGGACATAGAATGGAGAAACTCTTGACGTTCTCGTGGAGAAGGAAGGTTAGTTGGATCAAAGTTCTGAACTTCTTCAAAAATGTTCTTTAATAAAGGCAGAATGAAAGGTCATGAAGGAGGGCATAGTTAACAGAACCAAGACATTGACCCATGTTACACCGCCTGTCTAGTCAAGTTAATCACATTTAATTATTTAGTGCATAGAATTTCTCTTTCTTCATAACAAAGTGCTTGGCACAGTAAGGACATGAAAATACATTAATAAGACCGAGCTAACACTGCTAACACTGAAAAGTGTGAGTTTAGACCTGGTACGTATGTGTGAAGGAGTATACTGTGGGTCTCTCTGATGCTGTTAAGCAGCTGAACAACAGTGTAACGCTCCACATCCAGCTTCCTAAATCACTAGAATTAGTGGTAAACAACTAGAAGATGCTGTGGCACTAACTCAATTCAGTTTAGTTCTTGCTTCAAAATAAAACATGACAGCAACTGATGCGATGGTCCATTTAAGTCTTGTATCAATCATAAATGAGTTTTCCATAATTGTAAAAGCTACATGTTTTTGATTTGCAGTAATTTATCAAACAAATGATTAAGAGATTTATCTATAATGATCCCTCTGATGTAGAAGCTGTTTTCATCCAAACAATCAACAATCATTCTCTGTGCACCACTCTCGCACAAAAAGCCCAAGATGACAGTCGCTTAGGTGAACCAGCACATGTATCACCAACCATCATGTCGCGTTCAAAGTGGCTCTTGTGACTTGTTTCTCTCAGTCCAAAGCCCAACTGAACACTTGCTGATTCCAGAAAGGCAGTCCTATACCTGATCTACACCTCACATCACTGTCACATGACTCTCGAATGTACGACTGAATGACTGAGGATCTGAAATCTTTTCTTAGGGAAAACACTTATTCTTGACATTTGTGGCATCTTGGCAGGTAAAGCATAAAGTTAATGTGCAAACACTGCCAGTATGTTCTCGGGCTCAGAGGCAGATGGTTGAGAGCCGCTGGTCCAGATGGTGGCGGTTCACCAGTACTGACTGCACGGTTCTGTGGTTTAGAATTGACCATGTAGATGGGAAACAGCCAAACAAGGAAGCCAGTAAACTTGATGTTGTTCTCTTCTTTATTTTTAACCCCCCCCCCTCCCTTTTCAATTCCCCTCTCTTCCATTCTTTGCAAGTCTCACAGCTAAGACCTACAGTTGGGTTTCTCTAGGCTCAAACCAAACATGTGCAAGGGAATCAAGGCTTGTAAACAAAAGTCACATGACTCAGTTGTAGCTGCTTTGCTGGACAGATATTTAGTCACTTGTAATCCTTCCAAGTTTGTTTTTCTTTTACTTTCAAACCCTCAGTTTGAGCAGAATGTGTCTCAATTTCCGTGGAAGATGACAGCTTCACAATTGCAGGGTGTTATTCGTTCAAATACAGAGTTCTCCCTTCAACACTCAAACACTGAAGACAGACATTTTCCGGTTCCTCCCAGTTCGATCCAGTCTGTAATTCTCAGTCTGTTCTCAGGTCTTTTTACTCCATCCCGCCCTTGTTGTTTACCACTTTAGCAGACAAGTTAAATGGCAGCAAATAAAATAATAATAATAGTAATAATAAACCCATTAAAACTCCCATTCTTTAATATCTCACTAATCACCCCTACCCCCCCCCCCCCAACACACACCCCTGACATCCTCAGTCATTTGCACAAATAAACAAACCTCCCCACCTCTTCCTTAATTGTTTTTAATTTGTTTCTTATTAGTACTTATTACTAATACACCTGCACCTCCACCTCCTTCTCTTCTCACTTCTTTTCTCTATCTAACGGAGTGCAGAGAGAGAGAACATGCAAAAACAGAAGGCGGGAAATGAGAGGGGGTTGCGTATTTGTGTTGGAGGTCAAATAAGTGAAGAAGAGGAAGCTAGTAGCAATAAAAATCTGCACAAGACGAGCAGAATCCATAGCAGAGGGCCTGTGTCATTATGCAGAAAGGTAATATTTCCAGGTGTCGTCATCGGGAGCAGAGCACAGAGGGCTAAAGGAAACACAGAGACCATGTTCATCCTCCTTCCTGCTCTCCACTACATAATGAAATAATTAGATAATTAGACGAGTAATTGGACTGATTCTTTTTTTCTTCTTTTATTTCCACCCGCTGTGACATTTGCTTGGCTGCAGAGATAAGCCAAGATAACAGAGCATGGAGCACCACGCGCATTCAAGTCCAAGCATGCCCCTGTGCATTAAGGGGGAACAGGGGCCCAAATTTGCCTTGACCAATCGTTTGCATTCTCATAATCAGCCTTTCATATACGCCTGTGTGTGTGTGTGTGTGTGTGTGTGTGTGTGTGTGTGTGTGTGTGTGTGTGTGTGTGCAGGATAGGAGAGTGATTCGCTGTGCATATGCAGTTATCTGTTGTGCTGATGTTGGATGTTAAGGGGTGATTCGTCAACCAATCAGAGAGCTCAATCTACTTTTTTTTTCACTCTCCTTCCCTTCCCTTCCAGGAGCCATGACTATGTTCAAATGTTCAAAGTGTGACTAGCTCAATGCCATGGCAACCTAATGTTAAACCTCCAAATGTGATGGTGAGCAATCTTGGGTGGATTTACCTTCTTGTGAGACAACACCCAATTTTGATTGCATATGTTAACAAGCGTGTGTGTGTGTGTGTGTGTGTGTGTGTGTGTGTGTGTGTGTATGCAATGGTGGTGCATTAGTCACAGAAATAGCTGCCAGCCTCCTTTGAGCTCCTCACCGGATACTTCAGAGAGAGAGAGACATGTGATAAGATTAGGGATTTGGTTTGCCGAGAAGCCGTCAGATTTGATCGACACACTGCGTTTAGGCATGTGTTGTTGTTTTTTTTGTTCATGTGTGTGTGTGTGTGCGAGGGGCGTGTGCATTTGTGTGTGCTCTCTGCAGTTTGTTTGAGTCTCTGTGTTTTACCACGCCTTTGGCCAATCATGCACATATTTGCTTTATTCATTATTTGCTCCTCATTCCCCAGGATACACATTCACCCACCCACCCACACATTCATACATATATACATGCACATACATAACTAGATATACGTACTGCTCACACTGTGCCAGAGGTGGTTGTGACTCTTGGTAAACAAGCTTTTGTATTTGTATTTGTTCTCACACAGACCAAAATGGTTCCAGTTAAGTTTGTTTCCTGCAGTGAGAAAAAGGACTTGGTTAATATTTCCTCCGCTGTGATGTTTGTGAATCACTCTCCAATCTGTAGTTCAGCACTCACACAACATTTCACTTGTTTAAATGGCTTCTCACATTTTCTCACAATTTGGAGTTTGTTAACAAAACGCATCCATTAATGGTTTTACTACGAATACTGCTTACATGTTTATAACCATGGGCTTGTTGTCTAGAGTTAAGTACATTAAGACTGATTAGAGATGCATCACTCAGACTGTTGCTTCTGTTCTTTCAGGCAGGAGAGACTAATTAAATGAAAAGTTATTATGGTGATGACTTTTATTTAGTGTAGTTTTTAATTGACAGAAACATTTATTTCATGACAAATTATGGATCACCCAGAGGGCACACACCGCCTAAATTTGTGGTTTTAATAATATAAATAAAAAGAAGCTTTCTTGCTTCCTTTCTTGCTGGTTGTGTCCTCTGCAGCTTTAAAATCAGTCTCCCAATGTCTCACTGAGGTAGCAAGGTCAAACTGAATTTTATTCCTTTTAATTCAGTAGGCTTTATTGACATGACATTTGAGTCAACAAAGCATAATTATGATTACGAAACACAATGTTATTGAATGAAATTAATTAAATTAACTGATGTGAATAATAACATTAATAATTAAAATGAAATAGATGATGTCAGTCAGGGATCATCCAGTCAAATCAGATGGCAGGTCCTCGGGTCAACATATGAGAACATCGAGGTACATGATTACTATTCAAAGAAGGAAGAAGTGTTCACGTTAACACTTTAACTGAAGAATGTACAGGATAAAGACAGAAAAACATCAATAGTAAGTGATATAACATGGTGCATCCTGAATATACACAACAATTACCAAATTAGAAGAGGATATAGATTGCTTACTAGTTTGCTTACTTGTGTCTGATAAGCTGGGTGTCCTTTAAAAACTGTATATATATATACACGTTAGCGAACAACTGCCTTTTTCACTTTGCACTGCCACATTTAGCAGAAACAGAGCAACATTTTGGATGCTTGTTTATTCTCCTTTGGCTCCACCAAGTCCTAAAATATATTTCTTTCTCTCTTTGAGTTGCTAAATATTCAACTTCAGTTATTTCTGCTGCCATTTCAGGCCGACAAGTAGTGAACTAGCTTGTGTTAGTACTTTGTTCGTATGGTTTATACAATGCAGCATTGTTTTAGCTCTGCTTGTACAGATAACCAAAATCTGTGAAATGCTAAATGTCTAAATCTTGATACACAGCAGCAGATAGCACTGCTGTTTGTGCTGCTTTGGGTGATGTGCCAAAATGGCTACCTAAATAATGACAACCATGCAAAGGACCATGCTCAGATATAAAAAGATCAACTATGAGATTAACTCTACATGTTCTACAGCCCACAGTATTTACAGGATTAGGCATGCTGTATAGTCACTGTGAGTGGAATTCAAATCACAGTAATGGAATGTGTGAAAAAGGTCTGCCATTAAGTTTCTGTTTTTAGTATTTCTGGTTGCTGACTTGTCATGTGTTGTCCCCGTGTCATTCAATATCCTGAGTCCCCTCACTATGTCCCACACTGTCACCAGAGTGGATTATATGTTTTGCTGTGTGGAAGTTATAATCAGGGTCAGAGAAAAAGAATATATTATACTATACAGAATAATGTGATTTACTTAAAAAAAAGCAGCCTCTGTCGAAATGGCTGCAGCTAATCAAGAGTGCAAAGATCATCACGATTTTTAGGGCTTTGTGCATCTTCGATAAAGTTTCACAACTTTATAGTAGGTAAGTTAATCATCATCATCCTAACAAAGCAATAGCACTTACCAGAAACAGCTTGTCAGTCAAAGCTTTTGGGCAGGAATGGTACAAACAGTTATTTTTGGACTTCTGATTGCGAATATTAAGTTTCTGTGAGTTTAGTTTTTCTGATCAGCAATTGTGGCTGCTAAAGCTAACTACTCAGTAATCCTGTGTTCATTTTTCAATGAAGAAGAAGTGCTGCCTCTATCACTTTTGTGCGGCAAAAAAAAGGAGAAAGTGCATCCACTTTTGCTGTTTGTGTGGTACATCTTCTTTGTCTTTAACTTTATGCTGTAGCGCTAGGAGAATACACTATGTGCTTTAAGGCTGCTTCTTACTGCTTTTATGTTTGTTGTTGAAAAAGACTGTACAGACAATGTAGCATAAAAAAGTGCTACATAGGAATGTACCTCTAAGCCTTTCACATGTGTATGTCTCAGGCCTTTGGCTAACATAAACAATTGGCCACAGGAAGCCCAGGGCTAGCTAAACCTCAAAAGCATGTGTACTTATTAACCCTTAAAAATCAAACGCTGGTTTTGACATCTACAGATTGCTTAAACAGACCAAGAACTGGCCTTAGTTCAGACAGAGCGGAGTTTTGCTTCAATCAGCTGATAGCAACTGTTTAGTTCATGCTTCACTATTAGTGGCTTGCACATCCACTAATTGGTCCAGTTGGCGGGTAACATCAAATCATATTCATACAGCTGTACAGGGCAGTTTTTATAAGCTGCCAGTTAAATTATTCTACTGATACCCTCATGACAAGGCAACATACTGCTGAAGCTCCCTCTTCTCCAACTCCTCCTTATGTCTTGAATCCTTCGGTATTGTTTACATCCAAAATACCTGGAACCTTCTGTCCCAGAAACTACTTTCCAAGGAACTTAAAGGTTCCTTCAGCCCGTTGTAGTCTGCGTTTGTGCAAATGTGGTGCTTCTAAGCCTGTGTTTTTGGAAGGAACGCTGAGACAAAGGTATAGTCAGTCTTGTCAGGGTGTCATGAGTAAAGATTTAAAAGCATTGACCACAAACAGTGTCAGGTCTGATGGGTTAAGTTTACTTGGCTTGTTGATCCCCCCCCATCTTTCTGCTACATGTTGTCTCACTTCCTCTTCCCGTAAGCCAAGACCCCTGTTAAGGTTAATTAGGTATTGATTTGATCAGGGCCAGACGAGGAGCCTTGTTCTAAGGGCTTTGGTCATGCTAAATTATTAATGCTCATGCAGTACTATATTTAGCTTATGTCCAAGACACAAGAAAGCCACACGCTGGTTCCCTGCTCCACAGCTGTTGGAAATGGGAGAGAAGCTGTTTTTTCACATGCTTGGTTGTGCTTGATTTGACAAGCATACCCTGAATTAATTTTTGAGCAGCGTAGTTGCTCTCAACAAGTGTTGATGTAGTACTTGCTGGATTTCTCTGTTGCCATGTCCACACTGAGGCGGATTAATCTAGCATTTCCTGTTTTCCATGAAAGGTTCTCCATACAAAATGAGAATTGGCTAATGGCTCTTCTTCACTTCCCACAGTCCACAGCTACTGTTTTTGATCTCTGCAAGAACCCGGCTGATAAATATAACACATACATTTTATTGATGGTACCCAGCGACCACTGTCAGTCCCACCCCCCTCACATCCTCTACCGTTCCGCTTGACTGTCTACATCTACATGTTTCAGCTGTTTAAATGTGTAGATATTACAACTAGCGGTCATCTGCAATTCACAGAACAGTTGTTACAAATATGTAACTCTTGTTCTAACGTCTATACTGGCCAGTGTCTTTTTCACAAAGCAACATTGGGTGATCAGGGAATGGCATAGATTTTTCATTGATTTGTTTGGAGGGATAGATGATAGAATAATTGGATTTTCTTGATCACAACAGAATACAACCAGGATAATTGATGAGTGGAATAAAGTGACTGTACATATCATTTATTAACTCAGAAAAGTGGATTTAATGATGAGTTACTCCTTAATAACCACATTTAAGGGATTATTATCATAAGTGTTTTTATTAAGGTGTATGTAAAAAAAGCGACAGTCTCAGCCGCAGCCTGGTCGCCTAGTGTCGACAAGTTAAACCTTTGTTAAATGTGGTTTAACAAACCTTTGTTAAACCACATTTTAATTCTATCCATTAAAAACACTAAGATTGATCAAGCACTATTAAATGCTGGCAAAACCATACTTTAAGCCTTTATGCTTGTCCTTTCGGGTGCAGATGTGGATTAGCTGGATGTCTTGTGATTCCCTCCATGCGTGTATTTGTGTGAGTCTGTGTCATGCTGTTCTCTGCTACGCTGCTGGACTCTGAAGTGAACTGGAGTGACACAGTGGAGGTTTCAGAGGTTGGGGACAGCTCTGTGTGTGTGTGTGTGTGTGTGTGTGTGTGTATGCATTTTGCTTATCACACTGACAGAAACCCAGATGCCATGATGTATGTATGTATGTCTGTGTGTGGTCTCTTTCTCTCTCTACTATGCTTTTGGGCCCATAGTGTGTTCACTAACTGACCTACATATGTGGAGCTTTTTGCCTATGGCTCGGGAGACTCTGTCACCGTTATCTCATCTAGCCAATCAGAATCAGAATCAGAATCAGAAATACTTTATTAATCCCAGAAGGGAAATTGCTTTTTGATACAGTTACAATGCTCAATAAAGTTATTGAAAAAAGAATAATAAACAGTAGAAAA
>JAVQJL010029255.1:0-12872 GCA_036024295.1 Nannoperca obscura
ATATATATATATATATATATATATATATATATATATATATTAATATGGAGGAAATTATAAACCACGTGTTGAACACACTGTGAGAGTTTGGATTGTCGCAGGATGAATAGGATTCTGCACATTCTCAGTTTTTTAAGGCGATTTCCAAGCGATGGGATAAAATAATGTATGGATTATGTTCTCAGGGCTTTGATGAAAGGAAGTCTTTATTAACCAGATGCCCAGAGGGCTCGCTGGTCATTCTGCTGTTGCATCATGGTGAGCAGCTGGCACCAAATGGCCTGTGTGTGTGTGTGTGTGGGTGGGTGTGTGTGTGTGACACGTTGCCAGATTCCAGGAAACAGGAAACTGACTGGCGGGAAATTACAGCAGCGGGGGGTTGAGTCTTTTGTCAAGACATAATCCAGTGGACGCTCTTAACACTCGCCACCACCCTCCCCCAAGCACACACACACACACACACTTCTTTCTCCTTGGACATGATATTTTTCCAGGAGCCGGCTGCTGCATCGCTCCTCCAGAGTGAACTGAAGAGGAGAAAGAGAGAGTGGGATGATGAAACAGTTAGCTGTGTGTGTGTGTGTGTGTGTGTGTGTGTGTGTGTGCAGGGTGGGGGTCGAGTCCAGTTGGTCAGTTGAAAGGATTTAAGGAGCCTGATGGAGGATCAGAGGGAGAGAGACTGCTGTCAGTCCTCATGAAGTGATCGGTTACAATAGATTTCACTATATCCATAATAAAGGTCCAGTATTGATCCGTGTGTTCAGTATCTAACTGTGCAAACATGTACACGGCCTCCATTTGTTTTCTGTTCATGTTGATCATGATCTACAGCAGGTGGTGGAGAATTACTTCAGAGTGTGTATTTCCTGTGTAACAGATATTAATCAAACACAGGTCACTCTGTAGTTTCTCAACCTCCTCCAGTGCTGCGAGTTGAAAGCAGAGGTCTTCCCAGGTCTAGAAATGTGCACCAGACCCATTAAGGACCCGTGACAATCTCCCCAGGCCAAGAACTTCACTTTTAAACCCCAAACGGACAGAAAAGGTCTTCAACAATTGACACAGTTTGCTGCGGAGCTGCTTCCAGTTGGTTTTGAACCCTGTAGAGAGTTGAAAAGAGGCCTTTTTGTGTTTGTTATTTACAGTTTTCGGCTCCCCGTTAGCTTCCAGTTGCTTCTTCTGAGTGTCCAAACGAAGCAATGAAACAGAACAAAAAGAAACTATATATAGATATATACCATAAAGTATACAGTAACAGGAAATTGAGAAACTCAACAACGTAAAGGTTCAGAATAAATAAAATAAAATAAAATGATCCTCGTGGCAGCAAAGAGAAAACAAATAAAGGTCTAACCCGTGAAACCCTTTGAAAACTGAAGCCCTTCATAAGTAAAAGGGCACAATCTCAAGATTGGCATTCAAGTCAGTAATGTGTTGCATAATTAGCAGCGTGCATTGCTCATATTATAAAACTCTTTCATCTGTTGGGCCCAATCAAACATCTGCACGACCCCGAGATCCCCAGAACAGAAAGCACGGAGCCAAACACCTGTTCCAGCGATGTTTCATCTTCTTATGGATCCTACACTCACCTGTAGATCCCAGTCTGGATTTTACAACACAAGAGGTGGATGTGTTCATTAAGATCTCCTTTTGCAGTCACTTTCATCCTCTCCATCTTTTCTCAAATCTAGGAAACGTGTGTGAGTCATATTTCAGTTTTTTTTGGGTGGGGGGCAACATTTTCTGAGAGGGTTAGAGGGACAATTAGAAAAGAGGAAGCTGGCTCGATGGATGGAAAGAGGCCAGAGATAAAGTGAAATATCCCCCTCCAGCAGCCTCACCGGAGTCAGGCCCTCGCACGGTGATTTATCCACCTCTGTATAACAGCCCGGGGTCACCATTCATCTCTCACTCTCAACGACATGTTCATTTCTCAACTGTAGTCTCCATTAATCTCTATAACATTTCACTTTAATCAGCCGTTTAAAACACTTTTGCTCATATCAGGGCTGGAAACGGACCCATAAATCAGCCGCTGAGGAGCAGATAGAGCTGCTGCGGTCGTGTGGGCTTTATTGGCTCTAACAGAATGTCGTTACTGTTGAAGGTTTTATTTCCAGGGTACAAGAAGAGCTAAATGTACAGAATATCACATGTCAGCTTTTTCCCAAAAAACTTTTAGGTTTCCAACAAAGCTGTTTGATTAATGATGGCATTCAAACAGCCCTGTGAGTTTAACCAGCTCTCTCTCTCTCTCTCTCTCGCTTGAAAAGAGGTCGGCTGTAGGTCGTGGCAATGCTGTTGCCCGATGACTGACAGCAACAACATATTTGCATTGCTGAGTTTTGGGCCTGCATCGTTTCTTGTGGTAGAGATCAAGGCATTTAAGTGTACGTGTGGCCTGTTAGTAGCTGGCAGGCTTAGCGGTAATAAAATGCCTATTAAAGAGCTATTATTGAATTATTGTACCAGTACTACCAGTGCTGTGGCAGTATGGGCATCCTGATAAGCTGCACGCGACTCTTCCTCTGTGTTTTCAGCCGTGTGGGATGGATTGAGATCAGTTTAGTTTTAAGTGTGGCTGCAGCCTGTGTACATGTGAAAAGCGACGTGGCCCTCATTCTATTCAGCAGCAAAGTACCACCATGACAAACAAACACAGCAGGTTCCAACAATAGAGTACGGCTTTGCAAACAGGGTGCTTCACGAGCATTCAGCCACACCCCGAAATGGAAATGAGCTGAAAGAGCCGACTAACATGACAATGGGCAGGCAGGGAGCAGATTAGGATGAATATTAAAAGCATGGATTGTTTTTATTGAGAAAGTAAACAGCTCAGCGGCCTCATGTGGAACTGCAACATCACATGGAAGAGGATGCATTCACAGCAATCATTCACCAGCAACGCACGCCTTTCTACAAACAGGCTTCCACTTTCTCCACAGCTGCAGAGTTGTTGTATCTTGAAAGTAATAAAACTAGTCACCAACACAACACACGTCTACATTCAGGAGAGAGATGCAAAGCTGCCTGCGCTCCGGTTTATAAGCTTGCTGCTTGTTTTGAAGTCTTGGATGGACTCGATTGTCCTGGTAGAACCATGAACTGCAATGTTTCAGCCTCTGTAAGAAGAAACTAAGAGAAAATAAGTTAACCATGACTCCGATGGTGCATTTCAGGAAGAAACATCCAATCACAAGGCTCGAAAATTCGGTCACATGCAACACTAATAAGTTGAAGATCAGGCTTTGTAGAAACCCTGAAACATATTCTCTGTTGTTCTTTCAGATCCTGGTCACTTAGGAATGAACGGCAGGATTCATTCATGCCTCTAACTGGCTTCTCCTCTGTAGCAGCACAGGGTAAAATGCTCAAAATGACAGGAAATGTGTCCATTTATTTCTTTACGTTATAGGGACGGAGCACGTTAATGAACATCAGCATAGAAATACAAGATGTAAACATGCAAGAATGCTAATTTACATCCAGAGTCCCCAGGCAGTAGGAAAAGACAAATGAAATAAACACTTATAACACAATGACCGTCACATGTTAACTAGCAGTTGAGTAAATGCTGGTGGATGCAGTGGTATAAAAATCAGTTGTACAGCTCAGGACGAGCTCTTGTCCTTGATTTGAGCCACAGAGGACAGTTAGATCGTGTGTGTTGTCCATAATCACTCACTGTGGTGTGTATGGGGACATATGGAGAAGCTTGTGGACAATGGAGCTCTTGTCATGCTGGCCTCAACAAAGAGGCCAAGACAGGCTCAGACAGGGGGCCGGCAACCATGCTGTGTGTGTGTGTGTGTGTGTGTGTATGTGTGTGTGTGTGTGTGTTTTGAGAGTGTGCTTGCTTGTGACAGAGCAGGAAGAAGTCTACAGTATATTACCCGTTAATTATGTTTTCTTTACCACAAGTTTAGCTTCATACTGACGAGATATTAGCTTTATATATATATATATTAGATTATAACTTGTTGCTGTGTTGTACCAGCGTCTGTAAACCTGCTCCTCCCTCGTCTCCACCCAAACCACTGCTAACTGACACGCCAAGGGACACTTCCCAGCCACAGTCTTGGCACGACTGAAATGTAGCTGAGATGTTAGCCCCTATCCATCCAGTCGGAGCTGCTGAGAGCTGTTATCGATGATATGTGAGATCCAGTTGGACGTCTGGCTCGGCTGACGTGTGTCAGTGTTGTCCCTCCACACAGTGTTGCACAGGGAAGAACATTAAAATGCTAAACTTTCATTTTCCAGACGTGAACTATAAAATGCAGCACTTCCTTTCTGCCCTTGAGAGAAGCGTATGAAAGTCAACGATTTTCAAATTGTGACGGTGACTTTACCCCGAAGGGTAAATAAATATTCTTGAGCTTGTTTACTTTTCTCTGTTCAGATATGACCTGAGACAAAATGTCTCCGTGACAGGGTTAGACTAAGATTTATTGACTTATTCTGTGAACGAGAAACAAAAATTAAATCAATGTATGAAAGAATACAATCGGAACGTATTCATGTACCTGATACATCACCAGCAGACGCTGAGTGTGCACAACAAGCTTTCTGAGGTGCAGCCTGAATCACTCTTCAGAGTTCAGTGGGTGGACGTGAAGACATTTATTTACACCATCATGTTGTTTACCACCACAATGACTCTGCAGTACACATGACACATTACATACTGAGCTTTGCAACTACACAAGAAAACACACACACACACACACAAGTAAGAACAGATTCAATAGCTGTGTCACTAGAATACAAAAACAGAGAGAGAGGAAAAACACAAGAAGGGAGGGGGCGATGGACACATTACTTGACTGATATGCAGAGTGGGAAGAAAGAAAGAAAAGTATTAAAGAAGATAGACAGTAAAAAAAGGAACAGGTAGAAACAAGGAAAGAAAAGAGAAACATAACGACAGTCAGTGTTACCAAACCAACCGACCACAGGGAGGAAACCTCACTGGATTACAGTTATTTAACCCCAAACACACACACACACACACACACACACACAGTAACGTATCAGTGAGGCCGTGTGATAAGAAATGTCTGTTGTGTGTTTTACAGTTTGTCTTTGCAGCAAACTGTCACTCACATCAAACCTCTGACTGCTGCGGTTCCTCCTTCACAGAAGCTAAATAAATATTAGTTTATATATTAGTATTTTCTCTTAAATTACTCAATGTGAAAACAACTCATGCACTCATGCACTCTTCTGTTTCTATTGTTCAACAACTGAATAAGTATTAACTGTGATGTGATCGCAGCTCATAACTCTACCTCATCGTTGATGTATTGTAGCATCGTTTGTGCTCTGTGATTGGCTGCTTTGTGAATCCCACAAACAGTAAAAACACACACTGTTTCCACTTCCTCCTTGCTGGGCTCAGCATCGTCTTAAAAGTCTCTGCTGTGTCCACACAGAGACAAACAGAGTGTCAGAGACACAACAACAGGTTCAAACAAGCTAAACTTACCCTGCTCCTCTTTCCTCCATGTAGCCTTACCTCCACTCCAGCTGCACCATGCTTTAAATTCATTTTTCTGTCTGTCCAACAACATACCAAAGACTCTGGAGGAAGCCGACAGAGTTCTGCACTGTTCTGCAACATCTTCTTGAGATTAGACGTCTATAAGACCTCACTGAACCGTGTAAATGGTGAGTGACTGTATTTATATAGTGCTTTAACCCATGGTGGAATGTAACTAAGTACATGCACTCAAGTATCACTAAAGTATAAATTCAAGGTGCTTTATATTTCTACTCCACCACATCTCAAAGGTGAATATTAAACTTTTTCCTCCACTACATTTGGCTCACAGCGTTATCTCCAAAATGTGTTTTTTATCTGTTGAGACAATTCTCCTCCTTCTGACGTTAAATAAACTATTTACAAAACCATTGCTGCTTAGAGATACATCCAGAAGCGCTGACAGTGACCCGTGTACTGCGAAGTACCTTTACTTTGGATATTTGAAGTACATTTTGATGATAATACTTTGATGTACGTTTACTGAAGGATGTAGATTTTGTATGCATTGTTTTTACAGAGTGGTATTATTGCGTTTTAGTGAGCTACCATGCAAGGTGTCCAGTGTCTCGCCCAAGGCCACTTCAACATGTGGACCGCCCATTATGACCAGGTTGGGAGCACAATCGTTGCAAAAGTTGCAAATCCCACGTTGACCCATTCAAACCAACCACAGTCTTTGTTTGGTCCCGTTCAGCTGTGAAAGGTGTGTTAACGGGGGACCGTCCACGGCTGTCACCTTGCTCTGAATCTGAATTTACACAACACAGAAGCAACAAGAAGCTTTAAAATGATCGTCAGTGCTGAGGGAGAGGCCAGATCTCCACCGACCCACATGTCAGGACTTGTTCTTATGGCTCATAAATGTGACGCCATGAATATTAAAGCACATTATGTTGTGCTAGCTAATGTAGACAACTTGTGTGTGGTGACAATTCATGTTGTCAGTTGATAATGAGGCGTCTGGGTGTGGTCCAGCCCGAGCAGATTGTCAGTCTAACACATTCACACTGTGTTGACACCTGTGTTGAGACTGAGAGCACACGACAGGCAACACATACAGAAACAAGAAAGCTTGTCTGGGTTAACAGTTACACAACCATCAAATCTCAGTTCCTTTCCATCTATAGTTGAAATAATGTCGAATTTGACAATGCAATAAAGGTTCTTAATGTCCTATATCATGTGTTGGAATTAGACTTTTCCATAAAAGATTCAAACACATTCTTTCTTCTTTGCAGCTGGTGAGAAAACAAATGAACCTTGATTGTTTCTAATTCAATACATTTCATTGCTCTTAAATGTTTATGACTTTTGATTTCTTAAACACTTTATAATACATTATAAAAGGTTATGTTAAAGTGCAGGATCCATGTGACAAAACATTATTTTAATGAACATTTCACTGAGATTGGAGAAAACTCAATTTCAGTCTCCCTCACTTCAGGTTTGAGTGCACTGAAAATAAACCTCCCATGTGACAAATGAGCTGCTTTATACACACGTCAGATATACTTTTAAATATTTCTAACAATGTTGCTGCGTTTTAGCAGCATCAGTGACAGTAAAAGTCACATTTGTCATGATCTGCTTAGCTTATCGATCCGAAACAAAGTGATCGGCCTGTTAAAGGAAGAAGAATGCATCTTTAAGGATTTGGCAATGAATGGGTAGAAAAGTAGCTTCCCCCTCTTCTTTCTGTGCCCACCCTGCCCCCCAGCACACTATTACAATGCAAGACCCCCCCTCCAAAAAACACACACACACATTAACACACACTCCCGGCCCTGCCCCCCAGGGGGTGGGGGTGGACGGGTGGGTTTCCCCAACTATTTAAGCAGATTCCAACAGATGGTCGAGGAACTTTCCTCCCAGGGTCACGTTGCTCTTTCTCCCAACACAACGGACCTGACTACTTCTTCATTTCTGTCCACCTTCAGAGGGCCGAACGGAAAGCTCTGAGGTCTCCCCAGACTGTCCGTCTCTCTCTTCCACCTCTTCAGGCCCACAAGCTTCTTGTCCTCCCCAGCCGTCCTGCACGGTGGGATCAGACGTCCAGCTCCTTCACTCAGCGAGGACGGTGGAGCGAATCATGCCCTCCGACTTTCTAACACCTTTCCTGGAACTGGATGAGGAGTTCTTCAAGGTGAGAGCAAACTTGCACCACATGTAACTGTATCTTGTGTGATCTCCTAAAGCTCCCTCCTGGGATGACGCTCAGTTAAAGCAATGCTAGATTATTATTAACAATATTTCTCCAAAGTGGTGAAACATTATAAAACGAATGCCTAATTAAGTGTCTAAGTGAAACATCCATGCACTAATGATGCAAAGTTCATTTGAGTCTTTTGGGAGAAATGTAGGTTAAAGTGAGTTTGTACTTTTCATCTTTTCTGCAGCTCAAATGTTTGTTCACAAGAAAAGAGAAAATCTAGCAGTTTGTTTTAAGTCCAAACTGCAAATAAGTCTCGCACTTTCACGTCTTTGTGTTTTTTGGGAGTTCAGACAGTATTTTTATACTCAAATAATAATATTAATGAATAAATAGCACATGTATTAAGTATTATATTATATAAGTAAAATAGCTGAAAGTAGAACATGACACAATACTGTATTAACTAAATGCTATTTTCTATTTATTCAATTAAGCTGAAAATAACCAATAACCACTAGTTTAAGACCTAATTTGTCAGATTTGAAGGCAAAACATAAAAAGCAGTAATTAATCAACGCTGTGGTTTTAGCTGCAGCTTTAAAATCTCCTTTCAGCTCGACTTGGCGCTGCCAGTCTCGCTCCAGCGCTCCAGGAATGCAGAAAGCTCACATCTATTCTTCTCCTCTCTTCTTTTGTGTGACAGAATTTCCGCGGCCTGGAGGCGACAGATGGCTCGCCGGCCGGCTCGCAGCAGCAGCAGCACAGTCTGAGAGTCCTGGGCTTCCAGCGTCGCCATTCTCTCTGCCCCGTGACCCTCCCCAACTCCAAGTTCAACAGCAGCAGCAGCAGCAGCTCGGAGCTGTCCGACTCCACCTGCTGGGGGCTGAACGTGGCCTCCAACCGGCAGTGGAGCAGAGAGGGTCAGTTTCCCTGCTCCTCGCTCAGCCACATCCCCTTCAGAGTCGACCGCTCGGTCAGCATGATCGAGGGCAACGTCTGCAGTTTGGGAGGCCTAGAAGATAAACTGGCTAATGTGTCCCCGCCACTGCTGCTCCCCCCACCAGGCCTCTGCATCAGCAACACCTCTCTCTCCTCCATTGCGTCCTCCTCCACCTCCAGACCCCAGGCCCCGTTGCCTCAGATCTCCACCCGGTACAAGACGGAGCTCTGTCGCACCTTTGAAGAAAGCGGGACCTGCAAGTACGGCGCCAAGTGCCAGTTCGCCCACGGCATGGACGAGCTCCGAGGCCTCAGCAGGCACCCCAAGTACAAGACGGAGCCATGCCGCACCTTCCACACAATCGGCTTCTGTCCGTATGGCGCCCGCTGCCACTTCATCCACAACGCCGACGAGGTCAACGCCGGCGCCGCCGGACCTCCACAGAAGCAGAGGCTGAGGCCTCCTCTGCTGCGTCACAGCTTCAGCTTTGCAGGCTTCTCGTCCTCTCCACAGACTTTCCAACCGGTTGAGGAGTCTCAGCCTTCCTCCCTCCTCTTCACCCGGGCCTGCTCTGTCTCCCCTCCTCCATCCTCCATAGGGAGCCCAGAGCTTCTCTCCCCCCTCTTCCCTGAGCCGGCGTCACTGAAGCATTGCTTCTATGCTGTGACCGATTCCATCAGCGCCAGGTGTCCCACCTCCACCTCCAAAAACCAGACCCACCCGTACCAACTCCCCCAGCAGCTGCCAGTGTCTCTGAACGCCCCCCCAGGTCTTCACCGCTGTTCCTCTGCAGACTCCCTCTCTGAGGAAGGCTACACCTCCTCCTGCTCCCTCAGCTCTTCCTCCAGCGGCACAGAGTCTCCGAGCTTCGAGGGCCGGCGCCTGCCCATCTTCAGCCGCCTGTCCGTTTCAGACGAGTAGGGAGGGGTTTTACTGCGAGGCTGAATTGAATCAGGGATAGATGGTCTAATTGTTAAACTCTACGTGAAAAGGATCTGATGTGGGGGAGGTTTTTGTGTCTTATACAATTCAGGGTTTGAAATGAACAGAGTTCAGATCCCAGTCACAAAGGATTCAAACCTTAGGTTTTCCCTTCCTCCCTGAGTCCAGCCGGGTAAACGTACCTAACTTTGTGCATATTGCATTTCTCATCCAAGCAGTTGTAGCGCTGCTCAGTGTTCGTCCAGTTTTAGCCGACTTCTCCTTTTGTTTTATTGCTGTTTTCGTTAGGTTGTTGTTTTATGCCATTGTTACTGCTGTATACTGTTGTATACCCATTTTTAGAGACTACTTGGAGGGTACTTCACTTAGCTCGGCATTCACCCAAATGCTTTTCCTGCTCAGTGGGACGTTCTGTGCCCTGATTGAAGAAGGATTTTAAGATGTTTGCCCTATGTATGACTGGCGTGCTATTCATATTGTTTATTTAGCCATGTAGTTTTTTTTACAGGTCTTACTTGTTATTTTACTCCTTACAAACGTTGAGTGATGCCAGCCTGCAGCACTTCTCCAGTCATATCTAGGGCTCTTCGACTGTATCAAACCAACCTCTTGTCCGTGAGTAAGAGGGTTAAATAACTGTATGCTGTCACTGATTGATTGATGAATTGATTGTTCGTATGGCTGTGGCCACTTGATTGTATTTGTCAGCTGTTTTAATTTCCTGGCAGGGGTTCCGCTTAACGGCCTTAGCAACAACACATAGCATACGTGAAGGCGACCCACTGACTCTCTAGTTACCAAAGCTGTTGTTTGAGTTCCCCTAACCAACTAGTACTGTTAACACCTAGCCTAGCCTTTAGCCACGACAGGTCATATACAGTTTTACGATCGTTGTTATTATAGCATAACACTTGTTTTTAAAACGTATTTATTGCTTTTTGTATAATTTGTTTTTTTTCTGTCAGTTTGCTTTGTGATTTTTTGTGAGAAATTGTGCTTTACTTATGCATTCATGATGTCCATCTGCTGGGTTTGTGCTAACCAGTAGCTTTAAGAAGGCTGGCGGAGAGGAGAGGAAAGGAAAGGAGGAAGATAAACATTTTGGCATTCTACATGTATGTTGCCTTATTGGCTAATAGGCCTGGCAGAAATCAAGACTCGCTGCATTTTCACATCAAGAGCAGCTGGAGGAGTTCGTCATATAATACTGCACGAGCGCTTCTTTCTGCTGTTGATGTGAACATTCAGTGAGTCTACTCTCCTCTCCATCCAGCCTCACTCCTCTGACTGTAATTACCCGTTGAAAGAGAGCAGAATGCAGAATGAGGGGTTCGCCACACGTTCATGGCCTCAATGTGAGTCAGCAGTGGTAAGATTTTACACAAGCATCAAAAGAAAGACAAATCTATTTTAACATGAGAAAGAGAGCTAACATTTCATTTTGTTAGTGTTTATCAGGACTGCTGCATTACTGCGTTGTGGTCTTAGTGTGTGGGAATCTCTTCTCGTGTGATGTAAACAAACAGGTGAACAGGTGACCTGTGTTTATAGTGATCTTTATCTATCAGTTGCCTGGCTGACCATGTGTTTTTAGGTCCACCTCTGTTGCACGCTAGCTAGCTGGCTAACTCTCTGGGTGGCAGATAAATCTTTGACTCAGCCTGCCCGACGAGTCCAGAGACGCTTCTTGTTGCTGTAGATTATTGTTAGCTTGACTTGACAGCAAGCGGTTTTTGTAACTTTTGTTAACTTAAAGTCTTATTTATTTTTGTTTTTCAAAGCAAAACCTATATTGTGTTGTTTGACATTGTGATTTTCCTTTGTTTTACATAATTTAAGTGCATTTATTGTTTACATTCCATGGGTTATGTTGATATCCTAGCTCTTTATCTTAATATATTTGTCCATCTTGATTTCAAAATAAAAGTCCTTGAAAAATAACAGCTTTGCACTTTTGTTGTCATTTTGTTATATAACTCACAGGAAGGATTTCAGATGGTTTACTATGAATTAGGTCATTTTTATGTTGAGTAACTTGTGAGTAAAACATACATAAATAATAAAAATACATAAATATACAAAAAAATGAAATCCAGCACTTTACTTTGCAGCTAAGAGATCATCCACACAGAGTGTGTCTGCAGTCGTATCCTCACTCCCTCGTGTCCATGCTCAGGCATAACCTGTCTACAAAATCACTCCATATCTCTTTTCAGTCCCTGCTTTCTGCAGGATCATGACTCGGGGAAATGATCAGATCAGAAATGACACAAAACACAGGACAAAATCTCAGAATTGGATAACATTAAAGGTGTTGGAATTAGTGTTGAATTGAACTCTTACACTTCTCAGAACTAATTGATTTCAATTGAAACTTGATTTCTTTGTGTGTTGTGTTTGTTTTGTTATGGGAGACAGATTCATTGTAAGAGCAGTAAAAGTTAAGGGGGCCAAAAATGACCCCCCAAAAAATTGTTGAGCAGGAAATCTTTACGGTTAACACAATGAAAAAACACAAATGTTCATTTCTGTCGAAGCGTTTCCCACGAGCATCGCTTTAAAGTGCTGCCACTGCTTCTTCTGCCTTTACGATCATCTGTGTCTCACCGACACACAAAAGGAACAAAGATTAACTCTTTCTCTTACTTGCGTTTAGGGAATCTCCCAGCCCTCCCCTCTGTGTGTGTGTGTGTGTGTGTGTGTGTGTGTGTGTGTGTGTGTGTGGGAAGAGGAGTGAGTTTTGTTGCATCTCGTCTGAACCGACCAATTTAGAGTGAGTGACACTGAGGAGAATGTTTGGGCAACAGATGCTCGAACAAAGACTTCCCGCCACACAATGGGACACAGAGATACTTGTGACTGATTTCCATCTATTCACGCAAAGTGGAGCAGAAGTTGACGTCCTTCTGTGTGTGTGTGTGTGTGTGTGTGTGTGTGTGTGTGTGTGTGGGTTGGTTGGTTGGTTGGTTGCATATAACATATATAAATGTATGAATATGCAAAATGTAAATACAAATGCTAAATATAATTAATATACTAAATAAATCTACTAGCAAAACTTAAAGTATGAAGAATGGCCCATTTCTAAGTATGACAATATTATAGATATTTATGTCATTAAAATCATTTTAATGTTGGCGGTGCTTATTTTATATTTCCTGTTAACATATTGTATTACACTACCGTTCAAAAGTTTGGGGTCACATTGAAATGTCCTTATTTTTGAAGGAAAAGCACTGTACTTTTCAATGAAGATGACTTTAAACTAGTCTTAACTTTAAAGAAATACA